>JAXRJS010000003.1:760000-920000 GCA_037127375.1 Dione juno
GTGATCTATTTTTTAAGTACGATTTTAGTGCCCTCATCATTTTTTTTAAACGGTACTAAATTATTTTTTTACATATATCATAAGTTAAGAGATGAGGCTTGATCTATTCAAATTACCTCTTGTCCAGTTTTAAAATCATACTGAAGGAAAAACTTGTCTTTAAATCTTTTTTAAACAACTATAAATTCACTTATTATATTAATTTAACATAAACACTTAAAAATATACATATTTGTGTAGATATTAATTCAAAATTTTTATATATATATATATATATATATATATATATATATATATATATATATATATATATTAAGCATTTATGCGTTGGGTGTCGGATATCAGCAGGATCAAGTTACATAGATCCAAGACTCTCCCTACATTGAACTTATTACGATTTAACGAACAGATACTTAAAAGTTGTAAGCCTTTGAATAATTTAACTTTGATTTTGTATTACTTTGTGTATATAACAAATTGTTTGGCTATCTCAACTTATTCCTACATCTTCACTGTAAAAGATTGTACTAATGAATGACTGACTACATTAAGACAGTACTTTTATTTTTTTATATTATTTATCTTTTTGTTTTTAATTTAATATGCTAATATACATTCATTATCCCTTTCTAGTTAGTGTAAAAGTGAAATCAGTTATCACCTCCTGACACGCGTTCACACCAAGACCGCAGAATGCTCGCAAAGAATCATATATTATCATGACCTACCAGCGTCAGTTTAGTAACTGTACCTATAGTAAATTTGTGAAGAGTCCATTCTATGAAATATTTTCCTTTTTCCTTCGACAGTGAATATTTTCACATCGTTAAATACTATCTCCATGGCATCGTGTCTTTAACTATACGCCTTCACTTGGAAACCATATTACAATATATTATTGAGTTAAATGTGCGAAATTTTAGTCTGCAGGACGAGTTTCATTTGAATGCGGAATATATTTCGGCGTAGTAGCTCGGCGGATTATTTTGATGTTTGTGTGTTCACAGGCCGTTTTGTAATTTAATACACGAAGTATCGGCTTACACCATTTTTTTATTTCACAAAAATAATCTTGTCGGTGTTATGGAGAAAATAAATGACCGGAACAAAATATGTATATGTGAATTTGAAAACAAGTATTTACTTGTTTACTTGTTATTTACTTGTTTTACTTAATTTTAATATTATACAATTAATTTCAGAATTTAAAAATATCCGCCAAATGCAGGTGGCATTTACGTTTCATGATCATATAAATTTTTTTTATATAAAAATTTACAAACTTAAATTTACATTCGTATTCACTCATTTCGTATGAATTGAACTTCAAATATAAGTTTGTAACAGTTTCTTTCCGTATTAAGCTTCTATATATATCTATAAATTAAAAAAAATGAATTTTTCCCTTTCTTTGTACTGTAAGTTCTAAACTATGCCAAATTCCATAACTCCAAATTAATTTTATCTCAAAACTTATTATATTATAAACAAAATTAATAAAATATTAAGATATAGAATAGTTCAATGCGCCTGCATTGAACTATTCTATTAGACAATTTAGACAATTAAGGTAGCTTTAATGTCAGTGCGTTCCTGTAAGTCTGTGGGCATTTGACGAAGTTTACGTCAGCTCACTCCGAGTTTGTGTCAGTGGCAATTATATATAACGTGTCAACGCGAAGTTGGCAAACATACGTAGACATTTGATGTACGAGATATATGGTGAAATATGTAAAATTTACCTCGTGTGAATTCAAATTTGTTAAAAATGGAAGCTTGTATTATTGAAAGTTAAGTTTTACAGGCTGAGGCAGATTTAAAACACATTCCGTGTTAGCGAAAATAGTTATTCGCCTCAGCGATTGTAATGTTAACTTGAAAATTCTTTGAAATATTTTATTTTACATGACTTATTTACTTTTACTTTAAGAAGCAAACAGAACTAAAACTACTGAAAGCATCCAACCATTGAAATGGAAAAATATCAAGAGGATTACTGAAATAGGCTGAATGACTTACGTCCGCATATACATACATATATCACGTATACTTGATATTTCCTACAAGGAGATGAATTTATACGATTTAATTATCCTCACGAGCATACTCGTCGTATGTAGTTAGATGTTCCACGACATTGAAGAAATAGTATAGTTTTACTGGTAATTCGACTACAACGTGACTTTCTTAAAATTATGAAATTTCATATGAATTCATGTACTATACACATGAGTGTTGTGTTATAAAGATTTTTGTATACTCTACTTTGGTTTTTAAGTTATTAAGTTACTATATCAGGGAACGGAGTGTATTGACACTAGGTTTAATGGTCTACTCTGTTGCATAAGGAATAAAGCGTGATTTAGAAAGTTACTTAAACATCTGGCTTATTTTATAAAACCTAGTAATAATACATATTTTTTCATAACACTTAATTATAAAAAGTAAAAAAATGAATGTTACAAAAATATATTTATGCAACAAAGCAAACCCAACTCTTTGAATAAAAACAAATATCTTGTTTTAATAAAAAAATAAATTTGTATTCGTAAATACACATACGAATATATTTGTTCGTTGCACAGAATGATAGAATTGATGCAAATGGATTGGACGTTAAAGCTTAATTTTAAGCTCTATTAGTTGTGGAAGCATCATTGAAAAAGCACTACAACTTCAATAATCTTGCTATTGATGGAGCTAAAGTTAAATAAATCCCTTTGTGAAATCATATTGCAAAGTGCTTAATTCTATTATTATTTTCTTTTACGCATATTACTCTTTGTTTCCTCAGTGTTTTCCAACACAATATAACATTTTCCGCTTTGATAAGTGAAACGCGCGCCGCTCATATATGCATATATGCATTACGCAGGTACGGCATTTTCACCAACTTCAAAAAAGGAGTGTCTTCTATGTCCGACGACTATTTGAATGAGTGTCATTTCAAAGTGGTCCCACATTCCTCCTTCTGAGGATAAAATCTGTAGATTTCCATTAATTAATTTCCATTAATTAAGACAAACTTTCAGATTTAGATATTTGCATATATGTTTTCTTAGGTAATTAGGGACGTATGTAAGTCTAGTCTTGTAGTACTGGTTTATTCACGTGAGGTACAATTCCTCAACTCGAAATTCCAGGTAGTTGCTGCCATATTAACTTGTATAGCAAAGAATACTAACCGAATATAAATTTACTAATTTTATTACTTGGGGTGCTGATTACTGGGAAATCTAATATCAATAAATTTTATTATCTGATTTCAACAAGGACGAGGTTTTCAAGTCAATTGTTTTTACACCTGTTCGGTATATTTTGTACTTAACGTAACTTTAAGTATTTTTTTAAAGTATTTTCTTGAGTTTTTTAATTATATATGTAATAGTTAAAATATTATTTGCTACTTTTTAGTTTGTGTTAAGTTTACGCGTGAAACCTAGGTATATTTTTAAAGACGGTTTAATTTTCTTGTTTTAAACAAATTTATCGTGATGTATTTAAGAATTATTGATATTAATATTAGATCAATATTTTATTGATTGTTCTAATTTATTTAATTAGTTCTTTTTTTAAGACACTCTTGTCAACAATTAACATTTCTTACTATCGTAGCAAAAACTTGTCCAACTTCATTTTCCTAACCTCAATATATATATATATATATATATATATATATATATATATATATATATATATATATATATATATATATATATATATATATATATATATATATATATATACTAGCGACCAGCCTGCGGTTTCATCCGCTTGAACTATTCGATGATTTATTTAGCCAGGTGAATATTGCACAAAATCAGACAGTTTTGTCAATATAAATGTACACATATACCAACACACCTCCTTATATTTATATTGTAAAACGTTAAGACAATTTCTAACTACAGTCATTATCAGTTTAACAATCTTTATTTATTATTTTAATCTACTCCTTTAAATTTAACAATTCTCTAAATTTAGTAAATTTAACATTTCCCGAAGCTTTTGTAAATATATCTGCAATATTATTTTCTGACTCTACTTTTATAACTTTAATACTTCCTTGCTTGATCAGCATTCACAAAACAATCAAGAGTATCAGCATTACTATTATTGCAATATGTTAATTTAAGATCTTTTGTCGATTACAAATACTTTAAAACTCTCAAAGCATACTTAAAATGTGTCTCATTGTAACAGTTTTGAAATCTACTTAAGTAATTTACACTGTGAGATATATCAGGTCTAGTACCTGAACTAATATACAAAAGAGCATCTAATCTATTTCTATATCTAACATCCTCATTAATATCCACCAACCATCCGGGTTCCAATTATAAATTTATTTTCATAGGAGTATTAACCAACTTTGCATTCTTAATATTATAACGTTTATCTATAGACTCAATATAGGACTTCTGACTCGTCGAAGTTAACATATTATTTTTATTACACATATATTCATTCAACTAGGCATATATTCAATTATAGGAGTTTTCTTTACCAATATCCTTCATTTTTGAACCTTTCAGACAATTAAGTTCTTATGTCAACAATAACTTCAACAATAATATAATATATTAATAAATCATCAACAAATAAAAGAATTTAAACAGTTAACTTGTTCTGCCTTCTAAAATACAAACAATAGTCATATTTACTTCTGCGGAAACCATAATTAGTCACGAAATAATTAAAACATTCGTACCATGCACGGGGGCTTTCTTTTAAACCATATAGAGATATATTTAATTTATAAACCTTATCAGTTTCATTTTCGTAACCCGTCGGTTGCTTCACGTAGACTTCATCAGATAATTCTCTAACATTTAGGAATGCTGTTTCAAAATCCATTTGATGAATAACTAAAACGCTTAGACAACCACAGAATAGAAAGTATCATCAATACAGTTTGTTATGCTGAAAACCTCTTACTATTAACCTTGCATTGTTTTCATTTTCACTCTTCTTCTTAACATTTAACATCAATTATCTTTTTGTCCTTGGGAGGTCCGTTAACTAATTAAAATACTGTGTCCTCGACCACGTCCACGACCAGATTTACAGATTCTCAGGTTTTCCACTATTAAAACAATCATATGATGTCTTGACGTCTGCTATAAGAGCATTTGATGTATCATTTGACGTTTCACTTACTAGTCCATGTGTTACTTTCATTAATCTGTCCATCTCACTATTCATTGCTTATTTCCATTTCATTGCCTCATTACATGTAGTCGCTTCCTGGAAATCAGTTGAAGCCAATGCATCACAATAGTTACAGTATGTGCATTAATAACTGAATTCTTCATCAAAACGCGTTGGAAGCTTGACTTCATCTTCACTTGTTTCTTCATTTTCTGAATATTTTATTGTGTCTTCCTCTTGTGTCTTTTTCTCTTTTTCCCCCCTTTCTTATTTTATATTCAGTATTATTTTCTTCCTCACCTTCAAAACCACACAATTTAACATCTTCCTCAATTATATCAGAATTTCTAGCAATAATAACTTTGATTTTGGACTGATGGCTTCCCTTTGAAAAAAATTTTCATAAGGCGTTTTCCTCTCAATAGTCAAAGTTCTGTTCTTAAGATGAGCAGCCGTTTCAATTACTTCTGACCAAAATCTTATTTCTATCTTTGCTTCTGGTAAAATACATCTACCCATATCGATTAATGTACTATTCTATCTTTCTGCTTTTCTATTTAATTTATAAAGTTATGCTGGACAGGGTTTTATTATTATTACTTCCTCTTTTGCAAACTGACAGATTGTTGCATTCATACATCCCTTCCCTTAGTCACATCGCAGTTCCTTTATCATTTTCCCTGTCCAGTTCTGAACCTCATTAACATATTGCACCAAGTAGTCGTATACCTCAACTTTTGATCTAATAGAATAAACTTTTAACTAATTTTCTTTAATCATCTATAAAACTTTAAAAAATATGTTTCTCCATTATAACCTCTGATGTGGCCCATTTAATTTAAATCTCTAATATCTCCTCTGCTTTTCGTCTATTATTATGAAATGGTAAGTTATGCATTTTATTTTCAATATATGTTGCTCATTGTAAATATTCATATTCAATCTCTTTCTAATAACTCATTTTTATATGATTTTTAAGTTATTAAAATTAACATAGCCCAGAGTGCGATGTAGGTTTTCCTTTTTAATCATGTTCGCTTCCAATATTTCTTCGTACATGTAACTTTTTATCTTATACAGTCTTTCATCCTTAAATGCAATTGCTACAACCTTTCCATAATTGGTGTAAAATTTGACAATTTCCCGCTTGAACTGATTGAATATTTGTCAGTAATTTTGGACTACCTCAATAAATTTGCCTTCATTTCGTTTAAATAAAAAAAAACCTTTGTCTGTGTCACTTCAAAGTTTTGTCCATTGACTAAGAAATAAATTTTAATATTACTAATTTTTGTAGCTTCTAATATTGTTCTGTCACCCATTTTAACTTTCAACAGGTTTATTTAATATGTCACAATAATTGAAGTACTCATCACTATTAATAATATGGTCTGTGCATACACTGTCTAGTTACCAATATATTTTTTGACTTCCTTTGGCGGCTCATTCTCCCTCGCTGTGTAAGTATTATTTGCGATAGTAGCATGAAAACTGCTACCTGGGCTCTATTATGGTGATTACCCTGAACTTCATCCCCTGTTATTACACCACGTCCTCGATAATTAGAAAATCCACGTCCTCTGTTCTAAAAAATACTGTGTCCTCGACCACGTCCACGACCTTTAAATTACCAGATTTACAGATTCTCAGGTTTTCCACTATTAAAACCATCATATGATGTCTTGACGTCTGTTATAAAAGCATTTGATGTATCATTTGACGTTTCACTCACATTTTCTTATTTTTCAATTTTATTTTACACTTTAAATTGTCAACTGCCCTTTCACCTACTGGCAAAACATCAATTATATCACCTATGTAGCTGTAACGTACTGGTATTGCTTTTAACATATAATTTAGTTTTTCCGTTTCTGATACCATTGGGCCTGCTTGTTTTAAGTCATTTACAGCTTTTTCAAAGTCATCAAAAAAATAGGGACACTTCAGAATAATCTTTCAATTTGACACATTCGAGGTTATGTTGGTATAATATTTGCAATGCTATTGATTACTTCAAATATATCTCGTCAAATTTATGTATTATTCGTTGGCTGAATCAAGTTCACATACGTATTCCAACTGCTTGTTGGTTATTGCACTGTAAATATACTTTGTTGCTTGGACATCTCTGTCGTCCCACTCATCGTTTTCAGTTGCATTATCGCCCTCGTTACAACATATTTGCACCTCTCGAACTGCAGAAACTTGAGTATTCGTATTTTCCAATTACTATAATCTGTACCATCGAAAAAAATGGAATATTTATATCGCTGTTTTTAGTCGCCATTATTGTTTTGTATTTTTTATTTCGTCTTATAATTCCGTCACGTTATGTTTTCCGAAACTTCTCTCCTGTTATATTTTATCCATTTTTCAACCACGCTCTGCTACCGTGTTAAAATAATTAAGTAACGCCATCCTGTATTTGTTTCATACTTCTTTATTCATAATAGAAGAAGAGCTACAAACAGAAAGAAATACTACGCATCCGCCATATTTTTATTCCGTACTCAAAATCAGACAGTGTTGCCAATATAAATGTACACGTACTTGTATCGTATATCATGTGAAAAAAGGCAGAATAAAAACTTAATCCCACACCTTGCAACGTATATTTTTATAACTCCTCCATGGAACTCGTGCAAGCAAACATGGTAATATAGACATATGAAAATTTTCCATCGACAATGAAACGATATTATCACTTCATATATTGAAAAATCTCTCGCACCATGCTACACCGCGATTTCAAGTATTTATAATTGTGTGATTGTTATCGATTTAAATGATACATTCTAGTAAGCGCCCTTGTCGCACCAGTTCTTTATATTATTACTTGGTTCGTGTACCAATTTGAATCGGTTAGTAATAGTTAAAGTCTAATTTATATTTCTGAGTGCGACTTGAGACATGTAATTTGAAATTAAACTAAACTAAGCTTAACTGTATTTAATTATAATTAAAATCTTCACATTCATTTTGATAGTAAAATGTATACTGCCGTTTAATTACTTTGTGTTAGTGTGCTATATACATCTGTTACAATATTCTACGATGTTACTTCCATGTATGCATAAAAGAAGCCAATTTAAAACATTGCCTGCAGTTGACGCACGTATCTCTTAAATCCTTTAAAAGCCCTTAGAAATGTGTACGCTATATAACTTTACTTTATTAAAAAGTTAAACCACAGCTATATAGTGCAGATGAGAAAAAGAAAACAGAAAAGCTCGTATACACATATAAAATAAAATAAAAACATTAAATCATTGACCAATGACAACCGTCGCTATCATGTACTTTTGTAAATGAGCAATTAATCATATATCGACATGCCTATAGTCGTTACAAGTCTTTTTTTTGTCTTCAGATTAAGTCTATTTCAATACAATAAAATACATATATCGCGTACTGGGTTGCCAGAGAGACCATACGTGTGAGAATACTCCGGTTTTATGATTAAAATACTCTACTATAAATGGACTCTCCATAAATCAAAAGAATTTTTTATATCAGTTGACATGAAAATATTTCATATATTAGCAGTAAGCCTTTCAGTCGATACGGTCTTTTGTTTTAAAAACATCGAAAATAACTTAAAAGAATCTTTCATTTCGCATTCATTAGTAGCGATAAATATTAAGCTGCCTCCTCTTTTACTGAATATCAGGCGCAAACATTTTCCATGTATCTGAGCGGCCTGTAAAGCCCTCAGAGTGGTTTGACGGCTTGCATGCAAATATAAATATATATATTCGTACAAATAATATACCTCCCAGTATTTCACCTATCTCTAACGCCGTCAGCGAATGTCAGGAGTAAAATGTCGATACATGCTACGCGCGGTAGCTCGTGTAGCTACACGCTACGCGCTACACGCTACACGCTTTATGCCTACATCATCATATTATGGTATTCAGTAATATGTGCATCTATTGTTTTCATTAATTAATACGTTCATACAACTTCATATACCCACCTCGTATATTGGTAGCGCAAAATATATTTCTAATTATTATCTAAGCTGCTAGCGTTCGCTTCAGTTTTAGTATATCAATCACAACGTGAATAAATCGGTATCGGCCGGCGTGTTTGATAAAATTTAATTACACGGACACGTAACAGCGTCTGTATTGTTATAGTATTAAGTTAGTATGTTACTACGATTGTGACCATTTTATAATGCTATTTAATTTTTATATACTTCTCTTGTAGGTTGTATGATATATAGCCGACGATAGACGCCAAAAGTATCTTTATATTAATAATATTTTAATCAGATATAAATTTATCAAAATATAATATCTATAAATAGACAGAAAACTCATAATGCAGTGATTTCTCGACAAAGCCAGCGTTCCTCCTTCCCAATATTCGAAAAATGCATATACATTTGTACTTATTAAAAACTCTGAACTCAATTCAGATATTCTAATAATATTTATATTTTAGAAATCCGGTAATATTGTATACCAGTATATATATATATATATATATATATATATATATATATATATATATATATATATATATATATATATATATATATATATATATATATATATATATAATATATATATATATATATATATATATATATATATATATATATATATATATATATATATATATATATATATATATATATATATCTCACACATTCCTACGATATACGACAACTTGTACGATCTCGTAAACATGTAATACTACAAGCAGAATTAGATATCTTGATTATAGAAATTGGATCCGCTAAAGTTAGCTTAGTAGTTTGCTTTCTCGTACTTAAAACTTGCAAAACTAATATGGAATTTACTCATATATCATTTATACAAATAGAAATGTGATTACATTATAAAATAATCGCTTACTTGAGATACTGTTCGCTCGGGCTGGGTTTGAAGTGGCTCGCCTGACGGCAACGGCACGTCGCGCTCGCCTTCGCACACATGGTATTGCTTGAATCAGAGCATGGCGGAAGTTTTGACCGCTTAGGCAGTACAGAATGAAGTTGATGCCAAAGTTTGTATGAAAAAACATGGTAGACATCTGTTGCAAAGCTGTCCATCGTCCTCCGATTTCATCGGCGTTCTGTAAACGAAAGCTTCGCTTAATACAATTTGATGACGTTACCTGTCTAAATTTATGTATTAATAGTTTATATTATTTGCATTAATATTATCATTACTTAAACAGGAATCTAGTCATTTTTTTCCAGGTATTTTTTTATAAAATGCTTGTTAGAAATCCTTTAAAATATTAAATTCAACATATTTTCGCAAAGCACCGCTCGACATAACACACATATATATTACATTATATCAGATAATGTAATAAAAATAATTACCTTGTAGTCGCATAACATGGCAAATTGGCATTTTTTAACTGTAAAATTTTAATAGAAATAGAGTTTATATATATAGCTCTATTGTAGGCACTGATTTAAATTTCAATGAATCTATGTTTCGATTTTTAGGCGGTCGCGTCGCCGCGCCTCCCCCAATTCACTGGATATTTACTTTAGTTTTACAATCGTTTCTTATTTCGTACGTTTATATATTAATATTATAATGTAAATAGTAATATTTTCATTTTAATTATTTTGTATATCATAAAATAGTGAAATAATTTAGGTGGTACAATACTCCGTTCTCAGCTTTCCGTCTCATCGAATAAATTACATAGGAGATATGAAATATATTGCACGATTAAATTATATAAACACTCGAAACATTAAATTAAAACATTGCCATAATACTCTTTTTTTTTATATTAAAATAAGCACGGTGACCGTGTTACATTGTATTACATTTAAATACGGGTGCAAATGCGTTAATCAGATGTAAATTACTGAAAACGGACTACTGTCGGTGCCATTGCAAATCCATAAGTCACGGTCCAGCTTAACCAACTAATAACATGCCTCCATCAGTAGAGTGGCGATTAAGTAATTGTAATTAGAATGCGTGATTAAGCTTTAACATATATTTTGTAAGTATGCAGTGAACGCGTAATATTTGCGTATAAACATATACGAGTTATAATAAATATATGTCAATGAAAGGGAAAAGCTGATAATGCATTTTCGCGTTATGGCAAATTAGAATTAAAATAATGAAATTAGAAAAATAAATGCACTTTTATTACTAATATTGCTTCAATAACTATATATTCGAACACGTTACTGTCGCGTTATTTCGAGCGCCTTTTAACTATCGACGTGACGGTGCATTTGACTTTTTGATACAAAATATTTAATTATAATAATATGTGTTCTATATACATATAGCCAGCAGAGTGAGTTGTTAGTATTACCTTTTTTTCTGATCTACAGAAACAATATATATGTATATTGAATAAAAACTAATTCAATCTAATTATAGTATTCCAATCACTTGTGTCGATTTTGAAAAATAACTTTTATGTTTATGTTAGATAATACACTGGGCTTAATTAATACCATATAATAAAAAAAATACCTGTACGTACCTGGACTTGATATAGTTTTATAGAGCCCCACGTGGTTTCAGTTGTGATGCCTCCATAAAAACATATAACAACCATACATAAATCACTCAACATTTTTAATGTTCTTTTTGAGGTACAAACTTTATATAAATGAAATTATGGACATAACTAACTTAAAGATGTCGGGCATCCTGATAATCATCGTCATAACCACTGTCCCGGCTGAAGCTGCTGTCATCATCGAACTGTATACCCTCGTGCCATTGGTCAGTACTAGAATCACTGTCCTCTTCTGAGCTATCGGGAAAGTAATATACTTCCTCTACATCCAATTCAACTTCCAAATCCAAAAACGCTATGAATACCAGAATGCCCAACAAAGTGACTGTTGTTAGAAAAACAATTTTTAGTAACAAGAGCATGACTTCTGTATTGTAACTGCTAGCAGCGCCGGCCACGTCTAATACGAAAATATTTCTATTGGTCACAATATCAGTAACAGTTAAAACAATCGACACACAAACATAATAATGTTGAAAATGGTTCGAAGCCGGGTGATGCTGTGTCGCGTCATTCATAACACAGAACTGGCGACGTGACTTACCGTATCGAGGCGAGGCGAGTAACTAAGATTTACTCGCGCGCGTACTCGTTATATAAATTGCACAGTGTGTGCGCGTGCCCTCGCCGGCGTACGGAGGTCGACTCAGTGGTACAGCGGGAATCTCCAACCTTTTAATCTAGCTTTTGGAGCCAACAGATAATTTAATTACTTACTTCTGTGAATTTATACGGTGGACGCTAGTGCCGGAATCCTATTGACTAATTATAAAAATTGTTTTCGTATACACTACATTTGTTTGTTGTATAGGGGTGGTTATTTTGATATCTAGATTAATATATATGTTTGTGAATATTTATATATATATATATATATATATATATATATATATATATATATATATATATATATATATATATATATATATATATATATATATATATAAAATATATGGTATTAAATATATTTTATTTGTAGCTATGAAAATATGTAAAAATGCAAATATAAAGGGTGAAATTGAAATAAATTATATGACTTGTATGTAGCTTGGTTCTCGGAACTATACGTATTTATTATACACAATAATTAATATTGCAAAATCAATACTTTAGTGAGCTTTTTTTTTTATTTATGATTTCAATATATTTGTATATGAGTTTAATGGTAGGAAGACTTTGTTTCTAAGCAGTATTATGGAGGTGTTTCTTCTTAGTATTATTTAAGCCATCGAGGCGCAGTTGTACAGCGTCTGGCTGTAAGCGCGGGTTCAATGTCGACTAGGAATAAGTTAATTTATATCATTTCCTTACCCTGCTTCTTAGTCTGCCTTACTCTGCCACTCAACACGCAATGTTTCAAAGCGGCGGAAGCTTACCTTCTCGCTAAGCACAATACAGCGTGAAGTTTGAATTAATTAGTAAAATATATGAAAATAAGCTTTATTAATGGGATATATATTCATATGCATATGTTACTTATATTGTGAAATTTGTAAGTCTATGTTGACTGTAAAGATAATTGAATATTATTATATTAAATTCGTTAGTTTTGTGTAAAGTGGGGAGCATTGGGTGTGGGTTCATATTCGGTGTGATAGTTCATTTTAAAGCAAGTAATTTAGGTAAATTTTATTTTTGTCGGATGTAATGATAGTTTATACTTATATATATGGTTATATTTATATAAAATAATAAATAATAAAAAAAAAATATTATTATTTACTATCGAGGACCGTCGTGGCGCAGAGGGCGTCGGCCGCGGCCGCGGCGTCGTAAACGAGACGGTTTGTGGGTTCGATTCCCACTTGGGGGAAATGAATAATGTTAATTTTGTTCGCTCTGGTAACATGGAAAAGTGCGGCGTTGAGTTCCGCCACTGACACGCAATGTCTCAAAAAAGCGGAAAGCGGGGAACGGAGAGTCTTAACACTAGGTTCCTACGGTTCCCTTTGCCTACCCTGCCATGTGCGGGATACAGCGTGACGCTATTATTATTTGCTTACGTTTAAAATTGCGAACATTGGGTATGGGTTCATATTCGGTGTAATGGTTCATTTTAAAGGAAATATAATATGAATTTAGATAAAAATGTATTTTGTCGCATTTAAATGATAGTTTATACTTTGTTGTATAAATATAAAACTTGCTTAATTTTTCATATCATATTAATTCAAAAAACGAACTCGATATTACAAAACGAATCCGAAGTTTTCATAAAATATATAAATTATCTGAGTACTCGTATATATTTCTTAAGTTTTATTTTCCATATGAAAGTCATTTATTAGACAGATCATTTTTTTGCTACAATCAATATTACTTCGAATTGGGCTTTTGATGTATATGGAATTACTTATTTCACAGAAATATTGATAAGTAAGCTTGGAGGTTCTACTCTAAGAGTGTATTTATTACACATACTTTACACCAGGTAAAAGGCATTTACTGTGCTATAAGGGCGTTACGTACTTATTCACCAATTAAATGCAGAAATTGAGTGTTGGGTTCAAATCCATTTGCATGTGAATATTAATATTAATGTGTGTATTGAATGAAAATAAATCACTTACACTTATATGTATTTGTAACAGCTTAACATCAAATAATAAGAAATCGATTATTTAAACAGTTTGAGAGTTTAATTTGTACGTACTTTTGCCAAATTAAGCAGGTATATGTTTTAAATACGGTATGGCTAAAATTATTTAGTACACGCCATTAGGGATTTTTCGAAGCTAAAGGAGTGCGGTTCAATCTGAAGACGTGTGACGTAATATAATTATTATCTTATCACATCAATTGATTTGTAATCGATATAATTGTGAATACTTTTACCGATCTGTCTTTTAATTATTTATCTAGCAGAATATTAATTGCCGTTTTTGATATTAAAGAGTGTTGAATATAATAAACTCTAAAATTTTAATAACTAAGTATTTATTCGATTTTTTACTAAATATAAGAAAAACTTTGAGTCTTGGATGATATATAAGTTATTGAATAGGTTCAAACTTCAAAGCTGACACGAGACAGAGCTTATGAATGCCATACAAAGAACTTTACACAGGGCTTTTAAAATGAATAAGCAATTAAATTGCTATACTAAACTGCCAGTTTACTAATTTGTAAACTAAAATTTATATTCTTAGGGAAATGCTAGAACATCTTGTGAAGGTTTTTTGAACGCTTACTATCTATGTCATATATCTATCTATATATTTGTGTATATATCGGTATTGCGTGGTGAGAATAGAATGGAACCCACAACTATCGCGTGTCATATAGGTTTTAACTACGGCACTGTGCCTTCATCTTTTTTTTAAATCCTTTATTTAATTTTGCATTTTTATTATATATTGAGGCCGTCGTGACTCAGCGGCACAGCGGCACACCTGACTGTAAATGCGACATTTGTAGGTTCGATTCCCACTTAGGAGAATTCATTATTTTCATTTTCTCGCACTGGTAACAAGATAAAGTGCGGTGTTGGGTTCCGCCATTTGACACGCAATGTCTTGTAAATTGAGGCGGTGGCGTGATACTGAGTGACTTGACAATGCGGAGAAAATGAAAATAATTAATTCACCTCTCAGACGCTGTGCCTTTGCGCTACGGCGGAATGTTAATATCACCATATGAATTGTGCTAAGTTTTAGAACAGAAACGGCATTAGGCGTTATTGGGCCTCCCTGACGCTTGTAAAAACTCTATGTACGCCTATTAGAGGATGTCCGACCGATTCACACCCACAATCGCACGGCGCTCATTCAAAGTATTGAGGTGATTGATCAAAATATTAAAATACTTCTGTTAAATATTCTACTTTTATTTTAATTTTACATTAATAAATATTATTTTACAATTAGTTTTCTTATTATTGAAACTTAATACGTTTAATAATTCTCATCCCACACCACATAATAATAATAATATATTAATTGTTATACTATTAATGTATCCAGTGACGACATTGCTACTTAAGGTTTCGGGAAGCCCCTGGTATTGCAATCAGGCACCGAACGCCAAAGCGACCTTTGATCTTAAATTTATCATTGTATAAATAAATATATTTTACCTAATTCAATTGTAAGTGTTGGTTATGTTATAACTGCGTCGCGTTGTATGTCATAATGTTGACTGATTATGGTACATACATATATACATATACATATACATATAAATATATATATATATATATATATATATATATATATATATATATATATATATATATATATATATATATATATATATATATATATATATATATATATATATATTGTAATTATTATTTTTATTATTCGTGTACAAAAGGGGAGCGACTACAAGCCGAGATTTGACGAAGTTAAATTTATCGCTTAGCTTATGCTTATATGCTTATAAAGTATTTTCTTATTTGGATCTAAACTACGTTCAACGTTTTCGACGTTTTTGGTAACACTTTTAAAATGTGCCCTTCGTGCTTAGTTGTTTCATGTATTCATCTGTGATAATAGCTTCTATTATTTTATGACAGTTGTTAATTTAAATCAAATGTGAATATCAGACCATTAAGGAATGTTTTGTTTTTGGTAGGCGTCTTCTACCGCTGGAAAGTGCAACTGTAACGTACTTTCAAACAAGCACTGCATATATTTAATATCTTATGTAAAATACGATTAAATAGCTTACTTAGATGTTTATATTTTAAAAAAATACAATGAAAAAAAATATTTTTAAATTTATTGTCTTAGATATACTTTTTATTTACTTTGGAAACAGTGAAATTTATATATTCTAGAGCTATTACTTACAATAAACTTTCGTGTATCGCTAAAGTTCGAACTTTGAATGGAAAAAGACATGTTCTTTATCAATTGGGAATTAAACCCAAAATAACTTATCATAAGTATATAGTAATTCAACCGTCGATGGAATCGAGTAAATACGCATTCCATAACGAGTGGATAATTTTAGACATAAAAATTAAGATTATTTAAATAGAGTTTTACTAATTAATATAAGACTTCCAGACTACTTCCTAATTTCATATAGAATTATCTACTTGCATTTTTTTTATTTTCACTTACAGGTGGGTGGATAATGAGAGGAAAGTTGAAGCTTTAATTTTTTTTTTGCTTGTTGTAATTACTACGGATACGTGGTCCCTAAGATTTAATATTTTTCTAGTTTATTCGCTATAATACATTTTATTGCGTTTCTTCTGCTAGCCGTAGAAGTTAGTAATAAAACGTTCGCTGTTAATTTGTCAATTTATTGATATTGATTTTTGGGTGGGAGTTCCCAATGACAAATTTTGTCACACCAGACCAAAGTGAATGAGTGAAATAAGTATAATATACGTGATACGTGTACAGCAGCGGCGACGTATCCATTCAATTAATAGAAATTAAATAGCAAGAAATTATTAACTAACAATAATACCACTGACAATAAACCGATTTTATTTTATGCAATTGAAACCATAAAATATTTGCCGAGTAAATAAACTTTGTAAACTAAGCTCAATTTTTATACTATCGATAGATGAATCCCGTAAAAATATTTTTTAACAACTTATTCTATAAAGAGCTTCAGAGCCTAGTATTTTATTATCTTGAGGTAAATAGAGATTTTGATAATAACTTGTTACAGCATATAAATATATATAAATAAAAAATACAATGTACGATAGTTATATATTTGCTCCTCACTGGCAGCAATGTATACTAGAGATGAGCATAAAGTGATTGCGCTTGCGCATACGAAATCATTAAAAGAATATATATGCATATATATATATATATATATATATATATATATATATATATATATATATATATATATATATATATAATGAAATTTAGGTACAGAATTAGGCTGTATAAATATACAGCCAGGTACGACGAAAACAAGAAATTATTATATTAAATTGTATTTTTTTAAAGAAATATCCGCGTGTAAATCCTGAACGAGCCGCTAGTACCTACATATATAAAAATAACCATAATTGCGCGCCGAGGTGGGTCTAATTGACAATGCATACAGTGGCAGTGATCATGGGCTCATCATCTATCTTGAGTATATAAAAATTCTGAATAACGTCATATAAGTCTTATATTTATATATGTAACATAAATAATATAAAAATATTAGATTTTTATCATTTTCTAAAAAAATTATATTTATGTTACTGTTATGACGCCACACCCAACACGTACGAATTATATATTAACAAAAACAAAATAATAAGACAGATAATATACATTTAAAGTGCTCTACCAGCACTTTGCACTTGTTCACCTCCGCACATTATGCAACTACAGTAGATAATGTGCGGAAACTGGAATTTTATCAAGGAGTAGCTTTTTACTTTTATAAACTGTTTCTATGTATAATAATGATAAATAAAAATAATGATAACAATATTCAACTGATATTCTATATAGAGAATATCAGTAGAATATTTCATTTGAATCGAGAAATAAGGCTTCCGATGAAATATTTCGTCTCTTGAGTAAATTACATTTGTTCACGTAACCAATTTTTTTTTAGCAAAAATAATAAACCAGTTTGTATTTATGTATGATAATTATATTTTAATGTACAATTTATTAAATTCAATGACCATCAACGTGATTAGGTTAATACATTCGCAGATACCGTAGCGTGAATTAAATATGCTTTTACCGGTAACCTGATCGTAGCTCCCTCGTAGGTGTCAAGGCGCGAATGATGTATGCTATTACAAACGTCGAAGAAAAACAATTTTCTCTCAATAATTAATATTATAATGGATATTAAAATAAATAAATATATTAAAAAAATGATTTATGTCAAAATAAAAAAAAAATACGCAACTCGCATATATTTTGATATACATTTACAATGTCTCAACATTTTTCTTATAATTGAAATAGTGTAATCGCCAAATACTGTTCGCCAACCAATATTATGGCTTATTTTACATTTTTATATGTCAAAGTTGCTATCGTAATGAAATAAATAAAAATATACTTTGCAACTTACCACGTCGTACGCGTAGGCCAGCACCCGTATTGTGTAGGCAGGAAGGTTCAGGATGACGAACACGGAAGAGACTATCAACAGCATCCTTGTGACCTTCTGCTGCGACCGCGGGCACCCCAGCAGCCGTGTGCACCGCGCTCGCTGGCCCAGCCGGGGCTGCTCCGTCTTCATGAGCTGGTGACGCGCTCGCTCCAAACGACAGACCCCTATCATGATCCACGTGTTTAAGACAATAATAATTCCCAAGGGAATAGTAAACGACAATACAGTATCTACCAAATTGAATCTAGCAGCATGCTCCAAGTATTCTCGGTCTATATTACAATCATCGGTAGTGGGGAGTGCGAAGCGCAGCACCGGCAAGTTCAAAACAATGGAGGATATCGTGAGGCCGATTATGACGTGACGAGCCCTAGTCAGAGTGCACATGGCATTCCTCCTCAAAGGATATAGTACTGCGACGAAACGTTCTACAGTAAACGCTACGACCAACCACGCGCTCAAGCAACAGGTGACATACGAAACGTAAACAAAAACTTGACAAAATCCCCCCGTATGGAATAGACCGGTGACTTCAGCAGCGCTCAGCCAAGGAGGCAACAATTGAAGAAGGAAGACCGTGTCGGAAATCGCCAAAGCCGACAGGTATTGGCTAGTTGATTGTAATCGGAGCTTGCTGCTATAAAAGACGAAGACTGAGAGAAGGTTCCCTAGAGAGCCGAGGCAGATCAGTAGCGGCGTGTAGTACACATAGAGCGAGCCCGCGACCTGCACGGCCCACATGTCGAACTGCGTCTGATTGTCGTCATTGCCGAGCGACTCTGTGGTGGACTCAAAAGTAACGTCGCTACCCAAGGGTACCGTGGCAGACATGACGCGCGTGCGTCTGCCGTGCCTACCCGTCGGTAACTGCGGCCAAAGGGACGCCGCTCGTATATATAAGCGCGATGCCTGGCCTACCAGTCACATTGCCACCCGACGACTGTTGTAGCAGACGGACTGGCCATATCTTTATACTATTTTTCATGTCTTTGAAGCTTTATACGAAACTTTTCGTACTTTATCACATTTAATTGTACTATTTTAAGAAGACACACTATAACTTTTTTCGCAAAATTCATATAAATTAATATAATCTATACTTTGAAATTAGTACTATATAACAAATATATATAAATTATATATATTTTATTTTTCTGAATACTACTTTAAAAAAAAATTAAATCAGTATTGTTTCAAATAAAACTGTAACTTCCTTATAGTAATAGCATGTAATTTGTTCCAACACCCTCCCTATATGAGTATGCAATCGACCATGGTGCACTATTTGTATCACAAACCACTGTGGGGGACATTATTGCGCTATATTATATAGCGCTACATCAATTCAAATAAATTATATAATAAATATATATATATATATATATATATATATATATATATATATATATATATATATATATATAAATTTTAGTAATAGCTCAGCCATATGTTGAATAAGTAGATGCAGAAAGAACTAGTACTAGTAGTACTAGTAGTAGTACTAGTTTACACTTGGTTTTCTAAATATTCTAAAGACGTCGCGTGTGTCGCGGGAATCAACAGTATCTAACATACTGTAAGAAAAAATATAATTCAAACCATTTGTTTTTTTTTATACACACAAAACGTCACTTACCGATTTGACATTTATGTGCAATATTTTTTTTTAAATGAAAATTTAGAAAAACGTGCGTAATTACGCGCTTACACACTTTTACACGCGTCAACGAAATTTGTTGTGTAGCTTTTGGTAGGAACGAATACCGCGTAGCACTTTGTTTACACTTTTGAACAACTTATTAAGTCATTTTAAAGCTTACAAATAGACTATTGCTGTAAGTATGTACCATCAGTCAATCTCACATTGAGAGTTACTCAAATTTAATGTTTATAGAATTAATTTAATATACCTATATACTTTAATTTTTTTAATTATGTTATAAAGAATATTTATATATTTTTATCATCTGCAGGCGTTATTTCAATTAATCACACGTATCAGCTGGATGTTTAATTGTAGAACAAATACAAACCTCTTAATTAATAGATAAAAAATACTGTAGTATTGAACTATGACATTAATCGCATATGCCATGAGCAATTATGTATATAACTGAAATATAAATTATGTCCTGGGCATTTAGTTAGGTATAGGCAGTCCTGGGACATAGAAGGAGTGCAAAAAAGATATATAACAATTAATCAATGTATATATCAATAAAGAATCAATATGAAAATATAGCATATACGTGATTTTTATAATATTGGCATGTCTAACGTTTTACACCGGTGTATGCGGGTTCTAGTCCGATAGCTTATTTTAATGTTTTTAAAATATAATAGTATCGCATTTTACTTTTTTTTTGTTTTGCTATTATTATCCTAATATTTTATTTTAGTTTATTTTATTTTGATTCAAAAGTGGTAATTACAAAAAATAGCAAGTATTTTTTTTTACTACGTTTTTTAACAAATTTCTTTACCT
The DNA here is from genome assembly GCA_037127375.1 of Dione juno. NCBI lineage: Eukaryota > Metazoa > Arthropoda > Insecta > Lepidoptera > Nymphalidae > Dione > Dione juno. The sequence goes on from JAXRJS010000003.1 coordinate 781,212, forward strand.
TTTAAATTGAATACCGCATGCAACAATAGAGATATATTATGTTACTATTTATGCAAATTATACAGGTTACTATACAACACTGTGCAACAAATTCTTAATATATCGATTTCTTAAGAAGAAATCGAGAAGAAAGAAATAATAATAAAACAATACACTATGACGTTCAGTTGCGATATACTCGTACATTAAATATCGTCTTCATTTTGATTATAAGGCGAAGTGCATTGATAGTTTCTAATATTGTTGACACAGTTTTATATTAGTTTTAGAATTATTCTCCCAAAAAAAATATATAATCAAAAAAATATTTTGTCACACAGGATCGGAGAAGGAGCGCGGCACACTCGACGTGTTACTGTGTACTACATATTGCCGCTCGCAACTTTACTTGTCGAGGCAACTCTCACAACTTCATCCAGAACTGACCATGTCCATGCTTTCTGGTAAGATTATCCTTTTTTTTTGTATTTATTTTATTTTTTAGTTATCTATATTTTATCACTAGCAGTAGCTAGATAGGAGAGATATAGTCACTCGCTGTAAAAGTAAAGCGACCCTTGTGGGTTCGATCATCTCGTGGGATTTTCATTTATTTTCCAGGAACAGCATGGAATACTGGGATAAAAAATTTATGTGGGTCGGAAATATAAGCTATTATTATACAAAAATTCATTCATTTCTGTTCAGTATTTTTTGCATGATTGGAGGACAAATAAACAGACAGACAGAAAGACAAAAATTCTACTGAGTTGATTTTAGCTTCTATATATATATATATATATATATATATATATATATATATATATATATATATATATTAGCTTCTATTATCGATATATATATATATATATATATATATATATATATATATATATATATATATATATATATATATATATATATATATATATATATATATATATATATATATATATATATATATATATATATATATATATATATATATATATATATATATATATATATATATATATATAAGAAGTCGAGAAGAGAGTACTATATGATGCTATTTCTATTTTCAACTTTATTATTTAATACGAAATTATGATAAAAGTGTGAACTACGACGGTGGACGAGACAATTTATATGTTTTTACAAGGTATAGGTTATGAACATATTTTGCTTTTTATTTAAAAGAAGCTTTTTTTTACAATTGACAAAATGCTGTTGACAGCAAATAGTCTTTACAGTGACACCTGGGGGACGAATGTGACTCTTCCCCAGAAATTAAAAATAGTTTTTTTCCATTGTTATATTATCCTGATTGTGGAACCGATTTTTACATTTTTTATAGTAAAATAGTATTTTTTTAAATATTCAAATAAAGATTAATTTACCTCTCGCTTAAGAGAAAAAAAGACGCAAATTCAACACCTGGTAAAATTTTTTTAAATAGTATTTTTATATTTCCCTATATAGATGTTTACATTGCTGGAAGTCAAAATAAATAAATAATATACGTATGTGATAAGATGTAGACAACTTACATTACAACAACACACGTAGACACTTGTCTACGTGTTATTGACGAAAGTCATGCTACGATGTCTACGAGTTGATAACTCGCGAATCTTATACTGTACTGTGTAATTCATTATAAATAAAAGTATTACAGTTAGAAAGCGTGAGGTACTTTACAGTTCATATTGCGAAGGCAACAAGTCCTAGCTATGTACGTATACAGAGTTCATCTACTGATTATAAGCATTATAATGAGCTATCACAAGCTAGCATATGTACACAAACTACGGCAAAATGCGATAACATTACGTAAAGGTAAAGGTGGTGCAAATCTGAAAAAAAATTACATATGAGAAATACAAGTTATGCGGCTTTTTTCAATAGAAAACATTTTTCAAGACGCCAAAAAAGCAGAAGTTTCAGTGAATAGTCGATTTTCACTTAGTTTGTGTTTGTTCATAGGTTATCAAAAATTTTAGACATGTACAGAAACAGGACAGTAATTGTTGAAACAATCTCTATCATTATATATTGGATGTACAAGTGCCGTCAAGTCCAGCGAATCTGGAAACATGCTATTCGAGATTCACAAATTAAGAATTTGTGTGAGAGAATGTATAATAACGGGTATGTGGATTTTTAGAAATCCCATCTCATCATTACCTACCGCACTATCCCTACGCAAAGAATTTATTATTTCCGCCTCTACCTCACTTCTAACTCAATAGTATGAGGAAAACCAAGAGATGTACAACTACGGTCTGTTGTCAGTTTACAGTAGCAATTTTTTTGCCAATACTAACAAAAAAAAATTATCTATTCACAGATATGATGAACTGTTTTTGAACAGATTAGTAAGGACTATGTTAACCGTGTCTGTGTTGGTGACTTCTTGTATGACATTCAAAATGTTTATAGATTCAGTTAGTTCAGTAAAAAATTTCAGTAAGAGACTTTAATCTAGTTATCCTAAAATTACGCTTCAATTTAAAGCGTATTAATTCCGGGCTTCGCTGACCTTGACATTGACATCTCGGCACTAAGTTACCCACTTTCCACCGCTAAGTCCTGTAACAACGGGAACTAAGAGGATCATACTGGAACTTGGCTCGGCCGATTTTCATATCTTCCAAGTAAGGGAAGCTTAATATTTCTATAGAATGGCATGTTAAATCATGTAGCAGCAAGATATATTTCAAGAATTGATTAAATGAAAACATTGTTTTTAAGAGATTTTATAATATGAAACAAGGCTGTGCTTTATGTATATTCATAATAATATATTTCATGGCTAATAAATCAAACCCCTGGCCTAAGGCCTCCAATCAAGATATTGTACTAAACTACTTCTACTAAACCAACAGACCATTCGAAATATAAATACAATTCGAAGACGCTAAGCTACTTTTCATTCCATATACTAAGTGTTATATTTTAAATTTATTTCACAATTAAAATTTGACAATATTATTCATGTATTTTTAAATACAAAAATATTGAAACCTAAGTCTTAGTACAACTAAGTTACTTTTATATTTTTGAACCTCACTTCTACCAGTAATATAAATAGAAGGATAAATATTTTCAGTATAATAGAAATAGTATTGTATTGTACAAGTTATTGAAGAGGACATTCTAAAAAAAATTATAAATTGTATGTTGATACAATTTAAAGCTTTTACAGTTACATTTAATGTAATCCTGTAATCTGATTATAAAACTTAACGTAGATGGAACGAGCTTGAGCGGTGCGTTTAATTTATTTTTTAATTTCTCTCTGGTAAATGTTTATAATTATTAAATATTATATTTTTTCCGATTACGCTACGTAAAGCTCAATGTAGGGAGATAGAGCCAATTCATAATAATTTCGAGTGTCTTGACAATAACTTTTTTATACTCATATATTTTATATTCATCAATTTTTTATATGTATTTAATCTAGCCATTTATATTGTTACAAACAATTTTTTTCTTCGTTTGGTTTATTACTGTCATTTTGGCGACATTATTTTCTATTTTTCTATACTATAATAAATGTTGAGCATGATGGGCATTTTTCGTTGAATTATAAATATCCAAGATCTGGAACATCTCATGAAAATCCATTATATCCAGCTAACTACTTGAAATACGGAAATGGCGCCTTAACAAACGTCATTTAACGTGGCGGACATTTTCCATTGACATTGTGATATATAATATCAAGGATCTAAAACACCTCATGTAGAATCAAAATGGAAAAGCTAAATTAAAAAATAAGAAAAAATATCTTTAGAAACAAAGTTTTAAAAAAATATTGTTCATATTTTCAAACAACTGTTCCTCTATATCCTTTTTTTTGTATTTACTTACATCACCGGTTGCAGCCGTCCGTCCCAATTGGGAGAATATTTTACGAAATAACTGAAATATTTTTTCTATCTAAACAATGAAATCTCTCTCCTCTTCAACAGAAATCACAGCACGGTTCCAGACTGCTCGAACAGAAGTGCGCCAGCTTCTCCTCCAGTACTTGCTACCTTGGCTTGTCAATATCGAACTTGTAGACCCCAACGTGCCGCCGGCGAACCCACTCTCCTATATACAAGTAAGTAAAGTAATTTAGAAACAATGTGCATTAATATTTAATATTTTTTAAAATATCAATCACATTAAGAAAGAAAAATATTTAAAATCGTATAATTTATGTAACTTAACCGGGATCCAATAGTATGATTGAATAGTTTCCAAGTCCATCCACTATGGTCCCACTACATCTTGTCACTTTGCGATCGTTTAGTGATATTGTCGGCTGGGTTATGGAATCTGCAAATATTTCACGAACTAGAAATCCTTTACACTGGGTTACCTACCAATAATTTATCATGATTAATATATATATATATATATATATATATATATATATATATATATATATATATATATATATATATATATATATATATATATATATTATATATATATTATTACACTTCAATACAAAATCTACTTCGTATTGAACAATAATGTGGTATATTATGTAGAATAATCGGTTACGTTATTCTTGGAACAATTGTATTTTTGTACCATAATAGCTTGTGCGAGCTTTACTTACCAGAATAATCAAATGGGCAACGTTCGTCGATTTCTATTCGTGTTGCAGTAATTGGATGATACAGTCCAATTGGACATGCAAGCCTGTTTAGCTTGTCCATCTTTTGTAGGCGATTTTATAATACGCGACAAACGACAATTTTTTAATGTTGGTAGCACCGTCGTCCAAGTTAAGATTTTTTGTTTTCTTTTTTGTAGTTTTCGGCCTTGAATTTTTTGATTGACTTTTGATATTATTCTATGTGATTTGTTAGAAATTGTATTTAAACCTTATATACTGTATATTTTTGACGCTCTCCTTATATTCCATCAAATTGAACGGAAATCTGTCAATTTAGTCAAAAATTTATTAGTTGACGAGCAGTCGACCTATTTTCCGTCATAGAGGATACAATCGCATACGTGAAACAATCGCTCCCGGTTGTTAATCTAATGTCAACGTTAATCGATTCTATATAGAGACGGCGAGGAGCGCCTTATTCATAGTAGCCTAAATAAGTAAAGAAAAAAATATAGCCAATAGGAAAACTGCATATTCATATGCATGTAATGAAAAAAAAACAATCTTCCAAAATAAATTCTCACTTTCTAAGAAAGTTCCGGTAGTTATAATTTGCGGCTGTTATTTAATACTCATTAAACAATATATAACATCCTACATGACACCTGTTGACAAATTTTCTTTTGCGACAAAAATAGATGTATCATTAGCCTTCTAAAGACCTGAGGACACAATTATTAGGTGGCCAGTTTCTTTCTTGTCTTTTCGTACATCGTCTTTCTACCCGCGACCACGGACTACTGCAAAGTGTTCGAAACGTCGGATTTCCAAGAAATGTTAATATACGCGATTAATTCGGTTTAAGTGTTTTATTTAATCTCATACAAATCTTTCATTTAAAACGTTTTAGATTTTACACGATTCTCTTGATTATTTTTTAAGTAAGTGCCTTATGTATAAGCTTAATTAACTTGTAAAGAATATACAATTTAGACAATAGTCTATATTTATATATATATATATATATATATATATATATATATATATATATATATATATATATATATATACATATATATATATATATATATATATATATATATATATATATATATATATATATATATATATATATATATATATATATATATATATATATATATATATATATGTGTGTGTGTATCTATCTATTCATGCTTATAATTTGTTTTGGAATTAAAATACATTTTATTTAATTCCGGTGTCATTGGTTATTAAAGTAATTTTATTTTATCTTGTCTTATATGTTATATAAACATTTCATTGATCATATCAACGATATGGCAGCACTATCTGCACATTTCAAATTTCTGGCATCTAGAAATCTATCAATAGGGAATGTATGCCTTAATTGGTGCACATAATCCGAAATCTACGCTAAGCATTGATGACACCGACGCGACGTCAATAACGTAAATCTGGTATTGTATATGAATCTAAGCTTCATGTATAATTCCTCAAAGGAATCGGTATTAAATCTACAAACTGCTTGTGGAATGGCTATCAAGTTTTACTAATAAATTTTATTCAATATATACACTTAGCTTTCGACACTTAGTAGAAGCGGCTTAAATGTCTACGATCTTATTAAGTAATGTCTTTTAGTATAAACTTTCTGTAGCTATAATATTGTTTTTGTGTAATGCATTATTTGTTTGTCTGTTTTGTTGTGGAGATGGTTTGGCGGAACCCGTCGATATCATACAGAGTTATGTATGCGAGTCAGTCAGTCAGTACCGTCGCATCGACAACTTTGCGTCTATTATTTATTATGTATTTACTTTTTAAAAATATAAATTATATAAATTAAAAAATATAGTAATTTATTTAGACTCCAGCTAAACATAAGAAACCAACCACAAAGTGAATATTACTCATTGTGACAGTCATGGACATCTGACCAACGACCATAAACTCCAATTTAACTATAAAAAAATAAAAAAAATGCCGCCTTAGCAAAAGTTTACCATACCGAAAACAGTATAGCAGGATTTTCGAAGTAAAGAGGAATACGTAAAATAAGTAAAAGTCGTTGAAAAATTGAGCCGATCGTGGCACTATATCCACTCGGTCAAATATTTATTTAGATTATTTTCATTTTCATTTTCGTCAGCAAGAGCAGGCGCTGAGCAAGAGCAGGTGTTGTCTTCACACAAAGTTCTGTATATGGTAAATAAAAGTAGCATTACATACAAGCGAAATTGCCTGCGACGATTAGTATGAAAATGTGTTAAGTGATAACATTTATACAAAATATATTTCAAAGCGCGAAAATATGAAATTGAATAAAACGCAACGCAATTTATAACAAGACTCTTGAAGTATTTTTTTGCAAGTAGTTGTTCTAGAATAACAGAGACTTGTTATTATGCCACGTTACCTTTGCCTGAGCTTATTGTAGGTAAATTACTTTCTATAATGCGCCAACGCGGATTAGATTGTGAAACTATCGAGATTGGTTTATGTTTACTTTTCTTACTTATTGGTTTATATTTCCGATCTTTATTTTTTTTGTTCTTGATTTTAAAAACAAAAATATTATGTGAAGCGAGGGTGTAGGCGGTCTACGAATTCCAGCTCACTTTCACACTTAGTAACTAACTACTAGTACTAATATAATAATATTACGGTAAATATTTAATTCAATCGAAATGAATAAATATTTGGCAATGTGAAAGACAACACCGTACATTTTCATTCGAACATCTGTTACGTTAAATCACGACTGAGGTGTCCTTGTGCATCCATTTCGATTCTTCTAGGCGCTTGTAATGCTATTAAACATATAATATAATCCTGATAATTTGCAAAATTTGTAGACATGTAGACATTTGTAGACATTGCTACCTTGATAATTTAATGATATAATTCATAATATTTACTTGATATTTTATGCTTATGTCAAGAAGAAACGACGCTTACGTTGTCGTTTTGTATTATTTGTAATTTGTACTATCATAAGTAAGCAAGTAAAATTTGTTTCAGTATTATGCATCCGAAGCGGGACGGACGGGGCGCCGGGAGGGGCTCGGCTCGGTGGAGGCTACTGAAATGGTTCTCAACAACCTGTTTTACATTACTGTGAAGGTATATATTTTTTATTTATTTAGGCCACTAGCATAGTGGCTTCACTGACAAATAAATTCATCTCTATAAACAGAAACTTATTAGAAATAAATCAATTTGCTATATTAATTGTATTATATTAATAAATATATATTTTTGTATCCAAAATCTAATAACTATCGTATATAAAAACAATTGTGCTCTTATATTGGTATCAGATAGTTTACTTGTATAACGGGCGCGCGCTACCCTTGACCGATTGTCTAAACTTGACCCAACTGTATTCCCCCGCCAGTGTGGCCAGGAGGTTTTTGTTTGTCTTAATAAGTTTTATATATAAAAGCTACATAGCTAGTTTTTGTACTGGGCTTTGCCTGCGTAGTGGAATGGTTATCATTTATAATGTAGTAGAAACAGTTCCTGAGATTAACGCGTTCATCTAAACAAACCCTTTAGATTTATAATTTTAGTAGTAATATACATATGTAGATAATATAACATTAACATATTACCAATGAAATTTACAAAAAAAAATGACATTGCAGATATTTATAATTATAATTTAACACACCCAGCACATACGATCGACTTGCCTCGAATTTGCTCACTATCAAAATATCAAAAATTTGAAGCTGCTTTACATATTTATATTTTTCATAAAATCTAATATAATTATATCATATGTTTATATAACGTTTTTTATAATTTTTCCAAACACTTGAAATAGCAACACGTATTTATAAAATTCTTCGTGAAATTCTCTCCTGCCATTCGGTACTGCGGTCCGCGGCTCACATCACATTGTAAGTCATGTAGTTGATTGATCAATGCATTGCCATATTAAACCCGACACACCTGCATTCATAATATACTCGTACGTACGGGTCTCAATGTCGCGCAACATCAATTTAGAATTAATAAATTGATAACAGTCACTTTATATTATATTCAATATTGTTATTCTGAATACTTTTTTGGCTATATCGTACTCTTTTCTTGTGACTTATAATATTTAAATCAAAATATTCCGTTTTCAATAAGGCTTTTGAATCGTCAACTTACTTTGGAATATCAGTAGGCATGAGGCTACCACCTGCTCAGAAGGCAGGTTTAGGCAGGTAGGGTATTCAACATTTAAATACCTTAGAATTTTCCTGTCTGTCTAACTATATAGCAGAATCTACTATGATATAGATCTATCTATATCATCTCTCTATATGTGCAATATGAAAATCAATACAGCGAATGATTTTTTGGTCAACACAATGAAATATTCGTAAAATCTGTTTCGCATCCCACTGTCCCAGAGCTTTTGTTTGCTTGTTTTGTTTGTTGCTCGATGGAGCGCACTTCGCGGCTTATCGATATTCGAGTACTACAAGCAATATTTTTCTTTTGAAGTTACAAGTCGCAAATCTGAGCAATTTTTCAAGTTTTTGTATATAAGAAAATAACGTAGTGAAGAATTGAGTATCTTTAGGCTGGTTTTTCTCTACAAAGTATTTATTATAACATTTTTAATCACCCAACTAATAATAAAATGCATAGAATAGACAAGTTTTCTTTAATATAAAAATTGCTTCCAAATAAATTACGTTCCTATGTTTTCTGTTATATCGCAATCGCAAATTAAATAGCCGGTGGCGACTCTACTACCGCCCGCACCCTATGGGCAAAATATAAGGATGGATGGGAAGCTTTTAACTTTCCAATATGATTTCATTTATGAAATTTTACATTCTTTTTTTTTTCATATTTGTATTAAAACTGTATTTAATTTTATATTTAGTAATGTATTTTTGATTTTTGATTTTTGATTTGTATAATAGGTTATAGCGTTATAGCATTCATTGTAATAGTTTATAATATATATTAGGGCTTAATTCAAAAAATTATGTTTAAATATTTAATTCCGCCCAGTACGAATACACTGCGAATGTTAAGCATTCCTTGGCGATCTTCAATATTAATCACCATACGGGGAAATTAAAATATTCTGAATATGTGCTTGCATTCCTTCTTTAGTCCGACTGCAGCGACAACCGCGCCACGTCATGGTGTCATACTAAAAATCTATTTCCTACGCATTTAATTCATGAAGTCGTATGATATAGGTACTTTATATAAAAATCACAAATAAACAGCACTTGTTACTAATGGATTAGTAAATAACAATACTAAAGCTGACTAAAAATGTTCGTGTACGGTAAATGTCAATTAGCCTACACGGACCTATTAGGATGTCCCACGACATAAGGGATTTTTTTTTTCACGAAGTCAAATACGCATACCCTCTATTTCTATTCGATTTGACCTCTTTGACTTAAATAATAAATATTATTGAGATTGGACAAAAATAACTCGTGCCGACTTGATGCGCAACATTTGACGTGAAAATTTGTACTGGCTTACTATAGAGGAATTGAGAACTTAATTTTTATTGCTTGATTAAAACTCCAAAACATCGGAATAGTATAATATTTACTTATTTACATAAAAAAATTTATTATTATTCAAACTTTCTTTTTACCGTTTGCTTTTTGCGGTCTAAATAAATTTTCTAATGGTAATAAAAATGGTTTTTGTTCCTCGTCAACTGTGATCCATAAAAGTTTGCATTAACTTAACCGCTCTATTGGCTACATCATTTACTACCCTCAATCCCGAAACTTTTTTCTAGCTACTTGAAACGAAGAATTATTTGACCATAAAGTAGGACATTATGGTCAAATAATCCTAATTGGAGCAGTAGTATCACAACAAATAATTTGCACTTTATCTTCTAAATTCCGGTCTACAATCGCGTCTCAAACTGCCTGCTCTTGTTCACTTCCTGTAGAGTTTCCAATCAGCCTAAATACATATAGACAGATGTTCTTCTTTTGATTTTTGAGCATTCATTAGGGACAAAACTTGCCATCCCAATGAACAGTCACATGATCTCATGTTGAACAAACAAATTCTTTGGGTGGAAGTCTTAGTTATCGGAAATTCATCGATATTATATCCAAGAGCTTCAATATTTGCTTCAAGAACGGACACATACTCCTTTCAATATTCTATTACACTGAATAAACACCCATTTTACCAATTTTGGAGTAATGAAATCTCTCCGCTAATGTATTCTGCTGGGTTACGTGTTCTCGATTTTATACGTCCTCTTGTAAATCTGAGTTTTCATCTAGTCTAAGTCTTGTAACAGTATATAAAATTATGTCGAAGGAGCTGACCCGAGAGAAGGATGCTGAGCCGAGCAAACATTTAGCACGCCGTTTTTCTTGTTCAATTGTTCTGTGGCACACCTTTTCTTCTCCATCAGTAAATTTGTTATCCACTCCTGCTTAATGACCGGAATTTTTAAAGTGTCAAAGAGATCCAGCTTTGACATTTCTCATTTATTTACTTGACAAATTCTCATTTATTTTTATTAATTGAAGTGCATCGGCGTCTGCAATATCAAACAAATTGCTTAAATTGTTGACAAAGTCTTGACAACGCTGCTTAAATACGTAAACTCGATATAAGTTTACAAGTTTCTTCACACAATTGGGCAAAGATTCAGTAGGAATATGAGCCTTTTGCCAATAGATAATACACTCGCTAATAGTGAGATTCGCACTTTTATTGACATTTAATTTCAATTCACGGATATGGTAAAATGAACCTGCTAAAACTTGTCCATTACGTGGAAGTTTTGAACCGTGGAAGTGAAGTCGGCACAGGTACCTGTGGACCTACCTTCTTGAAATTTTATATGTAACGGTTTTGACCTAAAAGTAAAAAATTAAGAGAGTATGCATTAAAAAAAAATACTTTGTATTTTTTGAGACACCTTACTGACCAATGATCACATTTACTGTGAACGTGCCATTTTACATAACGATTGTACTTTTTATTCCAAGAGACAAGACTTTTTATTTATCGCTGTGACTCTATGGTTGAACTTTGTCTTAGCAGACTAGTTAAATGAGAAAAATGCCCCAAAATGTACATCAAATCCACAACCATGGAGATCGTAGAGCTTACAATCACTATGCCACAATGCCATTACAAAGAAAAGAATTAATTAGCTTAAATGGCACCGAAATACCTATCTCTACCTCTAGTAGTAAGTAGCCGTAGTTGTAGCTATAGTTGTGTGGGGTGTCAGGGTGGCAGCCTTGCCGAGCCTCTGTTTACGCGATCGCTCACTACAGTGCCTATGCAAACTCGCACTCATATTAAAACCTTTCGGATTTCTGTTGGCCAAATTAAGCAAATACTATTGCCGTCTTAACCCGTCTTGTTTTTGAATGTACCTGTAGGTGTAGGGAAAATGTACAAATACACTGTTTCGTTTTTCATTGATATATGAATATTGAATATAGGTACATATTAGTGGCAGTGGCAAGCGTCTGACTGTAAATGGGATGGTTGGGAGTTCGATTCCTACTCGGGGCATTAATTTGTTTATTCATTTGCTCGCTCTATTAAGACAAAAAGCTGTACTATTCTACTATACTCCAAAATCGGGAGTTTTATAAAGCCTCTTTTGCCTTTCCTATATGTGGGATACAGAGTGAAAGTAAAAAAAAACAAAGAAATAATGATAAATGTATTAAAGTGATCACCCTCTCTACATTTGACGTGGAGTGATCCTGAAAATAATAATATCTCTAACAATTTATTTTTAACCATCCCAAACGCATATCTCATTCATTGTTATCAAATATTAGGTGTAAGTATTAAATATCAATGTTTATTTCGGGAAAGTCTATTATATAATAAAACTTGATCGCAGTCCCATATTTCATTTTATTTATTTTTGAATCAGAAATTTCACATAAATAAAGTAGAATTATACTAAATACTCACACGGTATAACTTCAATTAATAATGCTTAAGTTTTATTACTAGTAAAACAATCCTTACTAATATTATAAATTCAAAAGTAAATTTGTCTGTCTGTCCGTCTGTCTATCTGTCTGTTACGCTTTCACGGCTAAACCACTGAGCCAATATTAATGAAATTTGGTACAGGGATAATCTTGAGCTTAATAAAGAACATAGGCTACTTATTATAGCGAAAAAAGGGGAAGAAGAGGTTAAAAGAGGGGATGAATGTGTGTAAGGAAAGTGGAAAATCGTCATTGTTGACAGACGGACACGTCAAACATATAACACCCCTCCATTTTCGTCGGAGATTACAATTATCATGGCGCGTAAGGGAACATGGGCACAGATTGATAAGACGTACAAAGTTCTATAAGCGCCATCAACATATATAATAGTTGTAGTCCTGACATTCAACTAGGTTTCCGACGGAAAAATAAAAATAGACACCTTTAAATTACGTGGTGTACTCGCAATTGAAACTATAGAATAGATTTTGTCAAATAATTTACATATTTAAATGATGTTTTTGTGTAATATTAATATTACTTTTACATTGGCGATGTTAAAAGTAGAAACTAGGGTGTACATTTTTCAGAGGTAACTAAAGAATGACGGTGTGTATATATATATATATATATATATATATATATATATATATATATATATTATATATATATATATATATATATATATATATATATATATATATATATATATATATATATATATATATATATATATATATATATATATATATATATATATATATATATATATATATATAGTTTAGTTACTTTAATGAAGTGGATATTGGTAAAAAGTAATGTTATAAACTGGAAGAGTTTTCTTACATAACAATACACATATTTATTACAAAATATTACATATAAATAGTCGTTTATATACATATATGTTTCATACAAGATAAATATACTAAATTGTGTATACGATTTTTAATACTAGGCATAGTGATTTGAAAATATATACATATAACTAAATAGAAAATCGAAGAATTGGTAGGTATTTCAAAACGGACGTGCTTCAGCTTATATAAGCGGGCGAAGCCGCGAGCTGGTCGCTAGTTAATAATATATCCTCGTCCTAGATCAAAGGGAGTTAATATTCCAAAATTATACGCTATATAACCATTAAATGCCAAATTATTTAAAGCTTAAGATATTTTTTTCCTGTTGAAAAAAGTCTATGAACGCCTTTTACTTGTTGATGGCAAAACAATTTCGCGTAAAATTGTTTTGCCGTACTCTTATTTCAAAGACTCGAATATTGAATTGACTCGCACACGGCTATCTGTCGAGCAATCAGAGGAATCTGGAATGGAACCACTAGGTCACGAAAATTAAGTTAATTTTATGCGACAGTATTGACATAGCCACTTGCAACGGTGCAGTTGACACAGGATGCTTCCATTACAATACCTTCTATGTGCTTTTTAAACAAACTGCGAGCAAATTCAGTTAACTTCATCGGGAAATATGATATTGTAAAACATTATTAAACGTAGTACTACTAAATAGTTTTTATCCAATTATTTAGATGGCCCTAAAACAAAAGTGCACTTAAAATGACTCAATTTTATAGTATACATATTATAGAAACGAGATGCCCTTTTAAACTTGATACTTTACCATATATAATAGTTGAAGTATGGAAAGCCTACTTGATATTGTATGAAGTAATTCTCCTTTATATGTGCTAAAAAATTTAATCTACCGTATTTTCGCTTGGATAAAACTAATATAGTATGCTTATGTTGTATTATATATATATATATATATATATATATATATATATATATATATATATATATATATATATATATATATATATATATATATATATCTACTTTCGTCTTGTGTCACACTGTCTTGTCTGATATATTCCAAGATCTCAGAATTTTGTCAAAGATATATTCAGTGGCAAATCTGTAATCAAACTTATATGTAAGAAAAAAGCCGCGCTACAGTTTGATTTACATCCGATTAAAATTCACATGTGTTTGTTTGCTTACCGTCGCTATACCATTATATCGACAGATTGAATCGCTTTTGACCGATGGATAATTATTTTGATGTGTCATTTTTCACTTTGAACGAACTCGTAGTTCCTCTTCACGAAATGGAAAGATCCTTATGATAATCTCATGTCATACGACAGAGGCTTCTTCTACTTCTTGCCACCAGGAAGAATATTAAATATTGCTATAATTTTTTTTATTGTAAGTTTATTTCAAATGGAATCTGAAGCGAGTTAGGCATGTCTCTATTACGCTATGACAATCAGTCAAAAATATTAATTCCCACATTTTCTTTTGCCAGTTTTCGGATAACCATCCAAAAGAGATTGAGGAGCTATGGTCGACACTGTGCGCGTGCTGGCCGAACAATCTCAAAGTTATCATCAGATATCTAATCATCGTGTCGGGGATGGCGCCCAATGAACTACTGCCATACGTAAGTAATTTATTTAAAAATTAAGAAAATTAGATTTCAAAATTTACCTACATGCATGCACGCAGGGCCTTATTGAGAAATACCTGGCCATAATTAGTTACCTGCAATTGCGATTGCAATGATTATTCGGCCGATCCCTAATTGGCATCTATATGTTTTTCTCAGTGGTAGCTTAGAGTATAACCGATATTCTATGTATGACCGAGTTATAGTGTTTTCGTGCTTTTAAAGAACATCGTACTGTAAGCTTATGTTAAAAAGCTTAAGTATTTTTTTCATATTGAAAATGAAGTAAACAATAGCTTTTCCGATAAAAATGATGTTATTGACGTACAATTATTTAAATATCTCGCCGAAAGCAAACGCTCGCCTATAAAACATAAAATATCAATAAAACTGTATTTTCATCGGATCCCGTTTGAAGACTCTTGAAAAAATGTTTCAACAAGTCGATCAGCCAACAAGTTTAAAAAATATTTTTAAAAATGTTAACTAACGCCATGTAAGTGACGGCGTAATTAATACGCTACTTTTGGTACTTTGAGTTTTTCCCCATCAGTTATATGATATTCTGTAACGAACACTATAATTTTAGAGTTCCGTCTGTCTGTCAGTTCATCATTATGTCAATGCCACTTTTTTCCGAAGCTATAAGAACTATACTGTTGAAACTTGGTAAGGAAATGTATTCCGTGAACCGCATTGAGATTTTGACACAAAAACAACAAGTTTTATTACATACTAAGTACTATAACTCAATTCTTTTTTATCAGACCCATACGTGTGGTGTCTCTGTGGATAGGTATTCTAAAATGATATTGAGGTTTCTAATATAATTTTTTTCTACACACAATAGTTTGCGCGAGATACACTTCCAAAGTGGTAAAATATGTAAATGAACGACAAGAACGATATGATATGTTAATTGCTGGGTCAGTAAAGTCTGTAAAGTCTGGGTGACAGGTACGTGCTTGCGGCAAATGGAGTTTGTGCCGCGTAAAGCCGGATCACTACGATCGACGTCGAAAGCACTACGCCTTTACGCCGTGTAAAGAAAATTTCAACGAAAGAAATATTCTTGTTGTTTTAATAACGTGTAAAGAATTTTATGCACGCCGAAATCAGAAACAGACGGACAAGTGAAAATTGCATTTATATTAAAATAAATAAAAATATAATGGATCAATTCTAATAACGATCAGTAAATCCTAAATGCAGCTCGCATTGTTTCCAAAGACTAACTCTGACCTGCCCCTTCTCTAAGCCCGATCAATTTAGTGGCTCTACACTTTGTATCTAATCCTAGGCTTGCAATTTAGTTACACCTCAATGAACAGATGTTTGATTGTTACTGTGCAGTGTATAATTTTGGTATACTGAGAATTTGGAGCTATTTTGAATACCATTTTGTAGGTGTTCTCCCCTGTTTTAGTACTTTGTAGTAGATCAATATGGAATTGCTGGTATGTAAGTCGGCTATTGAATTTTCATCCAAGTAATTAACATTCACTGTAGCGTGAGCATTGATGTCGTAGAACATGTCAATGTCCTTATTATTACTTAGTAGTGAACTCAAATTTAGGTGCCACTTGGAAAGTAAAACAAATTGAAACCGATTCTGCTGCAATTTTTTGTAGGCTGTATCTAGCCCCTGTAATATGATCCTTAGATCGGCCATGGGCCCCATGTGCTCTTAGTGTAAAGACATAAACTTAGTGTAGGTCAAATTTCAACACTCTATTTAATATCCATCATGCGCTATGTATATTTAATTATTGATAAAAAATTAAATATATATATATATTTGGATTATGTTTAAATAAAAACATTATATTAAATCCAATTCGCAAAAAATATCAAAATCAACTTCTTAAATATGCCACTTTAGCTATAATATTTCGTTAATGTTATTTTTTATTTACACATAATAGGCCAAACGCGTAGTGCTCTACCTGGCGCGTTCCAGGCCAGAGAGGCTTCTAGACGAAATGATGACGGAACTTCAAACAGTAGAAACTTTGAACTGCCTAATAGAGAGAACAGAGACCCCTCCTTTCTACCGCCTGACCTCGATGAGGAAAGCCACATCCGGACATAGCGATGGACCTGGTACCGGCTCACAGGTATGTTTACGTTTAAAGTATGTGTATTTTTTTGTAATGCATTTAAATTATTAGTAAATGAAAGTTGAATTTTGTTTGTAGCTATATATTATGAGAAATATATTATTATAGTTAAGTAATATATGAAAATATATACCAATTAAATAATAGGATGCGACCGGGCGTACCGGTGAACTTGCGCCCGTAGAAAAAGGCACCATTCACACCAAACGTCACAGCGGTGAAGATCCGACCAAGGCAAAGTGAGTATTGCATTTTTTTAATTTGTATAAATATTAAAAACAATATCATTTTATCGATCAGGGCAGCAGCAGGGAAAGCAGCAGCAATAGACTTATATTAAATTGAATATCATCTGTCTTGTCTTGTTTTTGTCTATATGTGGAGGAAGAATATTTTTTTATTAATATAAAATAGTAAAAACTTTTCTTATAAAGATCTATATATTAAACGTTTGAAGAACGTCGATGGTAACAAGGTTATTAATATTTTTTTTAAAATGGTTGACCTTAAACACAACGGTTGGAATTTTTTACCTAAACTCATTGAATTACAGAGCGAGCGTTTGTTTACAGCCCAATATAAAAGTGTTTACGAACTCAAAGCAGCGACCATTTATGAAATTTGTACGCCCTATTTGATAAATTATGAATTAATTCATAGAAATATATTGAAAAAATCGGACTGACGCCATAGTCGCGTAATAGAGAAGTCCCCACCGCATTTGGTGCGTGTAATTTAAGTAGTCTTAAACTCACTGGTCTGGTGGATTGGTCTCAACTCAGCGGCGGCAAAACTAGCCAGTGCTCTAAAATGTACGAAAACCGAGGAACAGGATGTCTTACCAGTAGATTCATGTAGTGACAACTTCCGTCCAATACCTGCTAATATTGATTTAGAGAGAGATTTTAGAGATTTTGAGAACAAGAATATTGGTGCCCAAAGCTTACAGATTCGGTTCCTTTGTTAAATTTTATTTTTGAGATCATAAACTTTCTTGCCTATTTTCATATGTGATTCCGTAACTGTCATCTATATTATAAAAAAGATAAGGGTTTCTTAGATTGAACGTCGCATTAATTTGGACTTTTTCACACATTTTTTGTGCGTTGAATAGTCCGTTTATCAAGGAAGGCTGGTACTTCACTGCACTGTAACTGCAGTCTGTCATATGTCCTCTTAATTATATCCACTATGACAACCCGCGGGATCAAAGCTGCGGGTCATAGCTAGTCACATTATAATTAAACTTATATATTGAAACTTGATAATAATATATTCTTTATCTAATAAATAAAAAACTGATATATGTTATTAATTAATACAGAGTCTACATAGTAATGTGCTTCAATTTCAAATATTATTTTATATTTCGATAAGCCTTCATTATGCTTTCGGGTAACAAAGTACACTAACTATTTGAGGGTATCTAATGTTACAATGTGTGTACGTTTCAATGTCACTTGAAGTTATCTAATTATATTATATTAGTTAACTAAGCCATATACAAAAAAAAAGAGATTTTTTATTATTTACTTTTTTCATGTATATTTTGAATTGTTATTACAAAGTGTAGTAATTCCACTAGTATTTCAAATTTGAGTGATGGAAATACCAGTGACAGTGGCAAAAAAGTTTTCATTCTACATCAGGTGGAACACCTGAGATATTATATATCAAAATTTCATTGGAGAATATTCATCAGCGTGTTAAGGTGCCATATCCATATTTCATGTAGTTTGATTAGGACAAGATTCTTCATGAGATTTTCAAGATCTTGCATATTCATTTTTCAACTAAAAGGTTGATTCCGCTCAAATAAATGATGACCCTTGATTTTTACATCTCATTGGTAAGTGCTTACCACGTTAATTAGTTTTTGTTATGGTAGTATTTCATTACTTTTTATAATTCAATCAATTGTAAATTCGGCCTGTAGATTCCAAGATGTGCGTGAACGAACAGACAAACATACAGACATAAATTACCCTACATTATTATTTTTTTTTATAACCTAGTGTTAAGACACTCTGTGTAACTCTCACTCATACTTCGCCTCGCATACAAATCAATTCTAAGCCTAAATCCTGGTCAGTTCGTTAGTAAGAATTTTAGGCATGGGAAACAAATCCCATTGATTTTAACTTTGGCAGGGGAAACTCGTTCAGAAGTTATGTTAGTCTGCAATGCAATATTATGATACAAATAGAATTCTTGAGCATAACTAATGATGGTATTTATAATACAAAGACTACTTTAAATAATAACAAATTCACTTAGATATATCAATATCACAACTAGTTCAAGACCATTTGGTTAATGTCTGTAGATGTCGGCAAACTCGTGATCGATTTGGATAATGACTGAAGGTTGAAAAATATTTATAGAAACAAAATAGCATTAATTAAATCCTCTTATTGAAAGGATAAAGTAAGATAGGAAGATTCTAAATTATTTCGTATAGAATTTATTTCTAAGGTAAAAATTAGTTTGTTTGTAACAACGGTAACGTTTTTCATTGATGCAGCTTGTCAACAGCTTTAATTCAGGTATCTTCGTTAATTTTAATTTTAGGTGACAAAGTATTTAAAAAAAATTACCGATAATATAACTAGAATATTTTGTTTCGTTAATGAAGCCAGTTGGATATTATTGATTTGTATAAAATAGTTGCAAATATTCTGATCGAGCCCTTCCATAATTATAGGGATTTTCAGGGTAATAATATAAGTTGTTACACGAAATTGAAGTTTAATATCTTTATCGTCTATTTTAAGAATATCTTATAAGCTTTTGGATTTATCCCAAGACCACACGGCCAAAAGACTTGCCTCCTATACCAAGTAAGGATATCTCATGGTAGCAGTTACAGACGCTGGACTATTCTCATATTTAAACTCTGTTCTGTTCTAGTATTATAGCGTATTATCGTATTCACGCCGGCGTAATTTCCTGTATATGCCATACAATATTGTAATATCAAGGCTGATTCCGATTTCCTAAATATTGTTGATAGCTTTGTAATCATAGACAATAGCGAGGATATTACTAGTGAGCTTCGACGGAACTCCGTCGCGGCATCCGTTATGTGTTTGACATTTCCGTGTCACTAGTGTAAGCCGTGTGCATCTAAGAACATGTCACTTATATGTCATTGTGGAAATGGTATTAATTATTGTCATAATTAACTATTATTCAGATTACTTACTTTATTATTTTTATGTATACATATATATCTTGGTCTTGTTAAATAATAATGTTTAACAACTTTATATGTATTTGGTTTTCACTAAAAGCAAATTACATATTGGCTAGAAAGTTCCCTCTATCTATTTCATAATATGCCAGAGATGAGTAAAATTTAATGAGTTCCTGCAACTTTGTTCCCATGAACTTTATGAATTTTGCATGATATGTTTCGGGCATAATATTTTTTATTTTTTAATGATAACCTTAACAACCTTTCTTATTGTCTTTAGTGCTGGTGTCCTATCCAGAGTAACTATATATAGTAAAAAGTTTTGTTTAAATCCGTCCGTTAAAAATAATAACAGTAGTTCAACGAAGACTTACCGGGAACCTGAAACAATAAATTCATGAAAATTATTTAAACCATTTAGTTGTTTTACACGTTTAATTTCAGTATGAATTTGTCGTATTGATACACGTGTTTTAGCCTCGTTTAGTTTCAAATTGTATGTAAATTATGAATATGCAGTGCAAGTTCAAAATACCAACATTAATTAATGCTATGTACATTTTATTATAATATAGAGAATGGTCGTTAAATTGAGAGAGAAAATTTATTATTATTGCTATCGATCATGTATGTATGTAAAATACGTACAAAAAACATTTGGATGTTGATATTATTACATAATAACATATAATATTTAGTATTTTATACATATGTATAGTTAACTATCTATGACAAATTGAAATAACAAATGATTTGTGACGAGTTTGGCATGTGCATAAGCTTAGCGAACAGATTCGACCTGCACATTCACGCAACGTCGAATACTTGCCCGCATATAACTTACTGAGTCATTCTAATGTATACGGCAAGCGCACCGTTTAGTATATGCTACCTGATCTACTCAAGCCATTGCCACAAGATTTGAGAGAAAATATTTTGATGGCAAATTTTGATGGAAAAAAATTTAATAATATCTTAAAATAGCACCTAATAAATACGTACATATACGAGTATGTAAATTCGTGACCACCTACCACGTATAAGCCTTGCAAGGCTTCTGTGGTAGGGTTACTTGCATCTTATATTTATTAAAGATATGTATTGAAAATTTGAAATAAATAAAAATGGTAAAAGCAGTAGTTTCTGAGGAACTAAGAGTGTTGTCACTTTTATACAATCTATCACTCAAGGTCACCCGAACCGAAGGAAGAATTTCATAGTACTTCGGTATATTTTTTGTACGTTTTCAAGTAAAAATTTCCGCTTTACAATCCCAAAAAGTGTTTAATATTTTGGAAAAATCAACCGATTACGACCAACGCATCCGGAGAACGGAATATCTTAACACTAGATTCTCACCTCACTAGTCAATGTTGACACCAAGTGCTTCAGATCCGAAAAAAAAAGAAAATGCCGAATAAGTATTACGTATCTATTATATGTATCCACTATATGTGTTTGGTATGTGTACGTTAGCTTCAATATCGAAAATTAGTTGATACTCGGTTTAATAAAACAAAAATCTTTTTATTTTATTTATAGAAATGTGTAAATAATTTGATTTTTCTTTATTAATATTTTAAATATGCCACATAAGTATTACTAAAACAAACTTAGTGATATATATAAAACGTTCCTAGTGAATTATATGTGATTTATAATAAAATGATGTCTGTGAGATAAATGCTAATAATATTTTTAAAGCCCCCAACAATGGTGATATATTGTATTTTACTTCATTTATTTATGTTTACACGAGCCCCAGAATTCAGTCGAAGTTTTCCTTTTCCCCAAAAACCTTCGAAATAATGTTTATAGATAAACATTCAATAGGCGGTTGTTATGATCAATTAAGGGTATTAGTTGATTTGAAGAAAGCCTTAGCGTTATTGCTATAGATACTGCACGCTTACAATCAAGAAGAGTTACTTACATGAAAATGTATATAGTCATTATGGATATTCTTATCCTTCACATTAATATATACATATTTCTCGCATACTTGTCACCTGCCATTTCTACGTCTATGTCAAATATAGGTTTCAGTATTTTATTGAATTTCTTAATAGTCTAGTAGGTGTAGGTCTAGCGGTGATGTACACAGGTAATATAATATGTGACAACTCCTCATCGACATTTAAATAAGGCGTGTCTTAAGTGATTTGCTGTTTCTAACTTCTTGTTTGATTTTTCAGTTTTCAAATTATGTATGTTAATTTAGTTCTTTTTTTTAGCATGTATAGAGATTTTAATTTTACTGTTGAAACGTTTTGCGCGCTTCATTGTAGACAAAAATAATCTGGTAAAGTCAAATTTGACTATACAATTTCCTCTTATCTTACTTAATGTTCTCTCCAAAAATGCCAACCAAATATATGTTTACAGCAGCGCAAAGACCGATATTCCGCGTGCTCAAGACAAGCGCGCGTCCGCCCCACCATGCCCGACGCCACCCGCTGACGAAGAGACCACGCCTTCAGATGGGGATGCTACACCAGTAAGTAAAAAAAAATATATATTTTAGTAAATTTGACAAAAGCAAATATTTTCTAAAAGTAAAACTAAGTAATTAGCGTGACTATGAAGTATGATGTTTATATTAATTTAGATATGCACAATAAGAACGTATAGCTTAAATGGCTTAAATGCTTCACAAGAAGGTACTTTAAGACGCGCTGGTCTTCTGGTTCTTAGCTTAGGCCTGTATAGACTTAGTTGGTCTAGTTAGCTAATAAAATGATTTCGAGTTCTATACTACCTAAAAAAAAGTAGGCAAAAATAACAGAAAAAGAGGTGTATCGCAAAGATCACGAGGTCTCGCAATGAATCAAATGAAACATTGAATTTAAATGGACTTAAACTTGCAACATTAAACAAAACGGTCCAACGCATATTCCAATAACGTACACTACGTAATGTTTATTGGCAAAAAAAAGTTTGCATGTTCAACAACATCGCCTTGAGGCTTTAACTCTGGTTTTGATTAAATTGTCCGCCATGTTGAAATGTCGAAAGTGGTGATTTTTTTTTTTTTTGCGTTTGCAGTTGCACGTATATGTGGTTCGGTTGACTTAAGTGATTGTGATATGTGTTTGTACGTGTATAGTTTTATTGTTAAGGTATTAAGATTTTGTGACAGCTATGTTAAAGCAACAAGTATACAATACAGGATCCATTGAATAACATACTATATGTAGGACAAATTGAATTTAAAAACTTTTGTACACATTTACTACTCAGTACATTATCCATTTCTAATGGTTTCCCACGTCTATTGAAGAGTACTAGTTGAATGCTGAAAGTTAGTAAAACTTTAACTAGCTCCACTACATATAGCGCTCGCTCAAATGAAACAAGATACCTAATATTCATTTAAATCATCAAAATAATTAACTGTAATTTAATACTGTACACACACTCTACTTGTCTGACATATTCGGATTTGATCGATGGATTTGGAGTGACGTAGGTCACTCTGTTTTCCATTCTAGTCATTTAGGAATACCGTAAGTCTTATTAGTTTAGTAAAATTACATGAATGAGTACAATTTCATAAGTTATTCCTTTTACTACACATAATAATCTGTATATGTATAAATAAACTTATCAATACTATTCGACAGACGAAGCAATTTAGTGAAGTAAAATTGGATTATAATTTTTACGCCATATTTATTTTTATTTCGTACGTACTATGTGAAATTAGTAAAGGCTTTTGTAATTTTTTAAGCATTAAAGAAAACGGCATTGACTGATAATTGAACACAGACTGATTCATTTTCATTATATCTGCTCTTATAAGATAAATCGTAAGATATAATTTGACGAAAATTTGAGAACGGATTGTGTCTTATAAGGCGTAAAGCTAAAAAATGTTTATCCTATCCAAAATCCTAGACGGGCATATGTGAGACAGGGAGGGTGGTGAGTGCGCCCGACACGCCGCAGCCCCGCGTGGATCTTCCCCAGCTTCGGCCTCTGCCCATGCCAGAATATGGAGGATTCTTTGCCCTACTAACTGAATATCTACCGGATACGAATCAACCTGTTTCCGGTTTTCATAGGTATGTACAGGGATGTTTTATTTTATTTTTAAAAACTGGGATAACAAATGTTATACTATGCCTCAAGCACACACGTATTATGTATATCCTTCTGATATTTCAAAATTATATAAAGATGGTTTTGTTAGATTATTAAAAAATAAAGGTTTCGGCTTACTCTTTTCGTAGCTCAATTTCAAATTGAAATTTTTCATTTTATTGTAATTGATATTATTCCCATTTATAATGATTTACATGATGTATATTATACACCCCGAAAACTTCCAGATGTAACGTGGCAGTAATGCTGCTCTGCGACGTTGTGCTCGACGGCGTAGAGCTGGACTGGTCTATCCATGTGCCACTGATGCTACACATTGTGTTCCTAGGAATGGATCATACTAGGTATTCATTAGATGCTTTGTAAATTTTTTTCTCATTGTATAACATATCGGGATTTGTACGTGTACCTTCTGATTATTAAGCTTTGTCACTACATTGGTCAACTTTTTTCTAGATGACCATAATGACTGTATTTTTAACATTATGTAAGTGATTTATATGTATATTTTGTAATTCTGATACGTTTTAAGCTCCAAATTAGGTAGAAATAATCACTATTCACATTACTACTCCTCTATGTAACAATGAATGCTACACTTATTAAACCAATGGAAATCGAAGCTGTGACCATCTCACGTTCAAATTGAAATAAGATAACACTCACTAAAATATTGATGTGAACTTAAAGAGTTGGTTACTCATATATTTTTTTAGAATAAGTAAAACAGTCTTCGACAGTCGCCGGTTCAATTTCCGGCGTGCTTTATACGTTTACCGCAATTTCAAATTTGTCTGTGTTTACTTGCGAGGCATTATACAAACGAAGGTATGTATTATAAATTCAGTATGTAACTGGTGAACGGTTTATATTGAAGAATGTTTTGTGTTTTATTCTTATTATTTTCTCTATTTATGTATGGTAAGTACTTTTAATATAAACTAGTTTGTGTATATAACATATTGTTATTAAAACATACATAAAAACGAAAATTTTAGAAAACTTGTAGAACGTAGACATATAATAAAACTGTAGAGAACCGTCGTGGCGCAGATGCACAGCGTCTGCCTGTAAACGCGACGGTTTGGCGGGTTCGGATCCCCCTCGGGGGGAATTTTATTTTGTTATGTTAATTTTATTTTCTCTGGCAAACAAGGTAAAAGTGCGGCGTTGAGTTCTGCCACTCAACACGCAATACCTCGAAAGGCGGAAAGCGGAGAACGGAGTGTCTTAGCATTAGGTTCCTTGAGCCTACGGTTCCCTCTACCTACCCTCTATTATCTGAACTAAATCTAAGATCTGAACGAAGGCCTTGTGAACCCAGCCATGAACCCATGTTAAGAGATATGATTATAACACTTTAGGTAAAATGGTACACTATGACGAAGACTGTCTGATAATTTTATTTTCAAATATTTCTTGTGCCTTTCAGAGTAAGTATTTCTTCTTCAAACTTGTCACGATTATTTTGTATAATTTTATTTTCCACTTTGAAATTCACATAAGAAAATATTCTCTACGTAAACGAATATAATTTATCTAATCTGAAGATCGACATTGTACGGTTTCATCGAATTCAATTCGAAGTTATTGGAAACCGGAAACCATTAAATGGCTTATACAGACACGAATTTTCACACTAGAGGCATGTAATACGTTTGTGGCGCTGGCTATACTAGCGCCGCGCGACATATTAGACATATTACTGTATGCTTATTTTTGTTGTTATATTTAATATGTTAATAAAATAATAAATATGTTGTAAACCAAAGTTATTAACTCAATATAATATTTTTTTTTTAATATTTTTCACTTACATTGGCATCTAGTGGATAGTTTTTTGATAAACCCTTATAGATTCGTCATGGATCTCTGTCTGTCTGTCCGTCTGTATTGCACAGCTACTTTTGGTAAACTCAAAAAATATTTTTTTAACTACCCCATACTTGTGGTATCTATGGCTAGGTACTTTAAAATGATATTGAGAATTCTAATATAATTTTTTTCTAAACTGAATAGTTTGCGCGCGAGACATTTCCTAAGTGTTAAAATGTGTTTAAACTTCCACCGAACATTGGTTTGCACGAGATCTATTAAGTAATTTATATTTAATACGTCATAAATCGTAAGCCGCAATTACCGGTTGACAAAAACGTTTAATAAATCTAGTAACAAATTGTAGGCCATCGTTATTAAAACATCGATCAAAGTTGCTACGAACACAAGAACAAGAACTTCATGGGCGAATCCGACTCGCACTTGTTTAACCCAGTTTCATCACCCAACTTCATATGAATCAATCAATCATACAATACAATATTTTCAAATTAATCAGAACACAAAATCTTTGACCGCAGTAGAGTCAATAATGGAAAATGAAAAATAAATAACGCTTAAAATGGACTTAGTACGTAAATATAGGTAGTTGTATAGCAACAGGATCTAACACTATAATCTATTTATTTACTCTATGCGACTATTTAGATGGCAGAGAGACCATAGTGTTACGATAACCTTTGAATATACACACAGTGCATTATCCACCCTATTTCATAAATTGCATATTAAATAACAATATCCAACAATAGGTTTTTGTTTTATGAGCGCGAAATCGATAATATCTGTTCTGTATCTGAAAGAAATAAAATTATTTTTTTTCCTTTAGCGATATATGATCTCACAGTCATCCGGATAGTTGTTATGAAAGCCTAACTGAGAAATACGAACGTGGCTCATGAAACAGTATGTGTGATTTTAGTTTCTTCAAATTTTCCATCACTTGTATTCAATTTTCATATATAATATTTTTAATTAATATTGTCGGAAATCCGCCGTTTCCAATGTTTTTCATGTACAATAATTATGCTACAAAAGTAAATAAATAAACATTTGCGAGTGGGTGACCCTGAGCGGCGATCTCGCTAAGAGTGTTTACGCGCACCACAACACGACTCCGGCATTACATCTGACCTTTACATTTGATGCATATTGATTAATATCTTATTAAATTTAGATTTCATTTGTTTTATGATTGATATCTTATATTACGTTTGGAAAATGTTAAATATTAAAATTATGTGAAAAAACCTTTTTAAATGTCCACAACAATAAAGAAAAGGAATATTAATCTTTTTAACCACTGGTAGAACTGGAAATTGATGGCTTGATGGCTTGTTTGAATATTGATAATGAACATAATGGCAGAGGTAGTTGGGTTCGGTCCTCAAACGAGGCAATGCTTGGTAATGACTAAACGCAACGTAGGTATGCGTAGGTATACAGTATCTTTAATATGAGCGGAAAGTGTAGAATGAAGTGGCTTAACACATAACAATGCTTTTAAAGACAATTATAGGGAGATAAAAATTATATTAATATTTTAAACGTATATTCCTTTTTAAGAATGCTGCGTACCGCTTAGCCGCTAACGCCATCTAGATTGGTCTCAGCAAATTTTTTAAACGTAGTAAAACACTGAAACTAATCCTATTTTAGTTTAAAATTGAAATACATGTTCCGGAAAACAGTTTTCAAACAAACATTGTTATGCCGGTTTTAAAAAGACGAGAAATTTATGTTTACAGTACTTAATTCTGTCAGGAATTGTGTTCAAATACAATTGACTGTTGAAATTGAAATCAATATAGGGGAGATCAAAATGGCAACTTTTTTACTAATATTTTTATACTCCTCGAGTCCTCGTGCCTTTTACGTGACCTTCATCCAGTTTCTTTTATAATGTGCTTTCGAAGTAAGTTTTTACGGGTTCGATTCCTACTCGGGGAATATTAAATAACTTAATTTTTAACGGTCTGGTAACGAGGCGAAAGCGTGGCGTAAATTATTCCGTCTCTCTACCCTGCTATGTGTGTCTAAATTAATATATTCACTTACATGTCGAGGGAAGTGCCTGACCCCGCAACCGGTACCTCTATAAGAGCTATTAAGTTTTAATCAGTTTGTACATAAAAATAAAGCTATTCGTATCACCAATGTTGGTCGTAACAAGATTAGCGTTCAATTGTCTGCTACTAGAGCTAATTTGTTTTTGACAATCTGTATGACTATGGATCATTATTTTTAGTACAGACGCAGTGATGTAAACTTCAGGATCCATATGGTTAAACGATTTTGCTGACAAATAGGCTCCACCTTTTGTGCCGTCCCATAATTTACACCTAGTTAAATTACCGGTTGGATCTTAAGACAAAATGGATGCTCATTTTTCTATAGAACTTTGAACATTTTCAATTCATGGAAATCCCAGTTCGTAATTCTTATCCTTAAACCTGAAAATGTATTTCTGATCCTAGTTTGTAATGGATATTGGAAAGCAGAAGCTTTAGCTTCCTCTCAGTTTTACTTTAGAGTGGGGTTAAGTAGATAGTTAATAGATAGTCTCAGCGACAAAGCTGGAGAGGTGAGGTGCACACCCGTATACTCAAAAAATTATGTATGGTGCCCTTATCCGTAGTCATATTGTACATGTTTTATTTATTCTGGACCCCTTTAATAAAGTTAAACATTACTCATTAGAAGAATGCATGTTTAAAAATCCTTTTTCACGTAACAAGGACTTAATCTGAAATATTTGCCCATCTAGGTGGATAGTCCATCAGCACTGTAGACAGCTACTCCTCAACCTACTAGTGGCGGTGGCGGCACACCACGATCATTTGACAGTGGCTCGAGTGCTGCTGGCTGCAAGATCCGCACAACTGGGCCTGGGCCTCCCGCCCCCGCCCTTACCATTGGTACCACATAATTTTACTGGTACGTTGATAGATTTCTTGTTGCTTTTTTCTTGAATACGTTTGATAATAGTCAAATGATAATTATTATTATGTACATGTATGATATCAAAGTTTAATAAGTAGATATCATAAAACAGAGGATCGAAATAAGCAGTTAGTGTTTATAAATATTTTATCGAGAACCGTAAGTAAATATTTATATCGATAAATAATAAGTTCACCAATTAACTTAATATTTTTTTTAACGATTAATAGAATTTATTGTATTATGGAGCGCTTCAGATATAATCCTAGTATTATCGTCGCGACTCGACGTAACGATAGTATAAAAATTAATTAGTTTTTTTTTTGTGATATACATTTGTGTTTAAACTTCTTCTTTTGGTCGTAATATTGTTTGTTCGATCGTTTTTTTTTTTTTCTATTAGAACCAGACGCGGTGTTCGACAACTTCCCCCAGTGTGGCCACTCGCCGCGCTCTCACGTACGCTCTCTGTCTTCTGACCCACAAGTTACACCTGAAGGTAGCTCAATATATTTTGAGCATTAACATATATTAAAATTACAACTTCATTACTTCTAATTCATCAAAGCTAAACCGCCTTGTATTTATTGATTACAAAATAGTAAAAAATTAGTAAATCTTCATAATTGTTTCTAAAAACAAATATATAATTGAACTTACAATCAAAATGTAATGCTTACCGAGATGTTACATCGAAACAATGAGCTACGATGTAACCGAGTTACTTTCAGTTAGAGTGACCGTACTTATATATATAATATATATATATATATATATATATATATATATATATATATATATATATATATATATATATATATATATTTATACGCTGTAACTGTTAGTCATTTCCATTTGAATCGGGAGTGAAGCCGCTGGTAAAAGATACTTAATTTTTAACTTGATATGTTTCTAACAGGTGAAACAGATAACTACCCATCCCTCCCTGTAATAGTAACGGGTGAAGTGGAAGCAGAAACCGAAGTGGAAACGGAAGCACCACCTGCAGAACTTCCAGTCGCTGACGCTATCAAGTCTATGGTGCACTTCCTGGCGAGCCGTCCCACTCACATGGCTCTATGGCAGTATGAAGATATTACTGCTAAAGGTTAGATTTCTTAGTGTTTCAGGCTGGAGAGAATCTACACTATGAGTGACAGTACCCAATCCTATTGCAAAACTGGGATATGGAGATATTTTTAAATATAACTATTATAATATTTTTATAAGGATGAAGCCCGCTACCATGATCTTCTATTCCAGCACACACTAATGTTTACAAAAAAAATTTAAAAAAAAACAAACTTAAATGTTTGTTGCGATACTTTGGTTACACAGTAAGATATTCGCGGAGAACGGAGTGTCTAAACACTATATTTTTATCTACTCCACATAATACAAAAACAAATATTATATAAAAAGGCGGAACTTAATTTACTATATCAATGTGACGTGTTATCTAAACTATCAATCGCAAATTTCATCTTCGATGAATCTATTAGCAAAGCTGTGCAGTGAAACGACCAGTGTTTGCGAACTACGTTAGCGTAATACTGACATCTTCTGATAGCCTGTCAGGATTAGACAGTTATTAGGTTTAAATCTACATGTTGATATTCTAATTGCGTAATTCATTATCGATGTTAATTAATTCAATATGGTCTACATCTAGTATATATACGAGTCATGGTACGGTGGGTCCCGCAAATGACGCGTTAATTGGATCAAGTGTAGATAAACGATAGCGTTGACAATAGATTTTTAGCCCTGTTATGGTTAACATAAAATTATTTATACATTTTAACTTCAATTTCATAATTTGTCATATTTTTGATTCTGCCTCACTTCATATACTCGTAGGCTATATTTTACACTGCTACACCACCACACGATAATAAATAAAATGTAAACGTATTTACTACTTATAAAATAACTTTCCCACAGTAGAAAAATAATATACCAAAACAAAGATATTTTTTTTTTATGAATGTATTTACCTTCAAGTCTCTCTTATTCAGCGTAAGTAGAGGTAGGCACATAGTGCTTAGACATTCCGTTCTCTACTTTTTTACGCTTTACGCTGAGCATTGTATTTTAATTATATACATACAAATATAAAGTGAGCTATTTCTACGTCCAGTGTGGGGTCTCCGCAGCTGTCAGCAGATGGCGATACTCCTGCGACACACCCTCCGTATATTTAGAGAGTCACTTCCACATGCTTTAATATCGGAGAGATGGGCACAAACTGCTCTACAGTTGGGCTTGTCGTGCCCTTCCAGACATTATGCTGGGAGATCTCTACAGGTAAGTTTGTTTGTGTTATATTAATGTTTTAAATGTCTATATATATATATATATATATATATATATATATATATATATATATATATATATATATATATATATATATATATATATATATATAGATATATATATATATATATTTAGAATTTGAATTTTCGATTCCTAGCTTGTTGAATGAAATCTATCGTTTATCATTTTATAAAAAATTAAAAAATATTCTTTCCTAGGTATTCCGCTTCATCGGTGTCGCGATGACCGGCCGAATGGTATCAGACATTCTGTCACGTCTGGTCGAAACAGTAGCAGAGCAGGGGGAAGACATGCAAGGATATGTTACGGAACTCCTCTTGACACTCGAAGCGGCTGTGGACTCGCTGGAATCGAACTTCCGACCCTTGGACTATATGAGAGATATATTCAAAAGTACCCCTAATTTGAATAACAAGGACGGTCAGCACCAGCCCAACGGAAATGTGTATAGTGCTGGTAAGTTGTCATTTTAATTCGATAATATATTGTGTTAGCTTTTTGTTCCGGTTAAAGCTACAGACAGCCGATAGCTGTAGCTGGAGATAAATATTAATGTTTGGGAGTACGGATGTTTGTTCCGGTTTCAAGTAAAAACTATAACAATATAAATATATTATAGTGCAGTTCAAGCGTAGGAAGCTGGGGGCGGGCCACTAGTATATATTTAGCTAGTAAAATTTGAAAACAAATTACCATTTTTATGAATGTATATTTTTATAAAAGTATCTTAAAAGTCTACACTCACGTCGGTTCATATTACTTATTTTTCGAATTTTTTTATTTTCTGTGGAATAACATTTTTTTTCTGCAACACACAATAAATATAAAAAAATATATACTGAAACATTTTGGTATTGAAAGTTATAAGTGAAACGTCCTAACAAATTAATAATAAAATAACTACACTATGTAAAAGATATTAATAATTGCATAATCCCCAGGTAAGAGATCGCCCGGCGTGTGCGTCGGCTGCGTCAGCAACCACACGCGCAGCACCAGCTACTCTGTCTCGTACTGCATGCGCAAGAACGCGCCAGCCTCCGCCGAGAAACCGACGCATGGTAATGTTTTATATGGAACTCTAATCTATCTTCTATCTGATGAAATGATTTTGACGAAAAAATCAAAAACTTAACACTTATTGTGAAACTTATATTATTAAAAGTCAATCATGTACTAATTGAAATTTGTAAAATACCAGTTTGAAAAAAAAACGAAGAAAAAGCTCCCGCTGAGTTTCTTGTACCGGTTTTATCTCACGTCTTAGTCAATAATTTTAGTGAACCCGTTGTTAATTATTTAATGTTCCAAAAGTTAAATTTGTGTCTTCTAATTTTGAATAAAATTGTTTGACTTTGATTTTCAATCCAACTAATATTGATATTTAATATATTTAAATAAAAAAATTAAAACCTTTATAGTTTTAATTTTTTACATAATTAAATAACATAATTAAATTTTACATAATTTAATTCACATTGCTTAATATCTAATGCATTTTGAATATTCCCAACTAATTATAAATGCGAAAGTAACTGTCTGTCTATCGGTTTGTCTGTTACGTAATCACGCTTAAACGGCTGAACCGATTTTGATGAATTTTGGTATAGATATAGGTGAAACCTTAGGAAAGGATATAGGCTAGTTTTTATCCTGATCCTGATCCCGAAATCATACGCGTGAAACCGCGGATTGCAATTATGTATAGTATAATTCAAATGCTCCTAGACAGATAGAATATACTTTCTACCTGATCTTGATCCCGCACTTGGACATATAAAACCATAGAGCGCTGTTGTTTTTCGTATGCATTCAAAAACTCAGTTTATTTTTATTTTTTATTTTTATTTAAATATGATTTATTATGTAATAGGTATAAAATTTCAAAACGAACGCGATTCAGTTTATTTAAGCGGACGAAGTCGCGAGCGGGTCGCTAGTCGGTACATGCATTACTAACAATGTTTTTGTCTAACAGAACCTCGTACGAGACCTTGTGAGTCGTCAAAAGGCGTCTGCTCCAATTTATGCCGGTCTAGATCTGCACAGTCACTCAAATTGTTAGGTGATACGGCTACGCAGGTAAACATATAATTGTATATCATCTATTATAAAAAAAAATATTTTATTTCAGGACTTACACCATTACAAATCTTTAGATAGAATAAAATAAATACGCTTCCCGACAATTTAGTCTAATGTCTGTGAAAGTACGAAATGGATTTTAATACGGTTTTCACTAATTGACGTGATAATTCATGAAATTTTACATGTAGTAAATATTATTAAAGAGTTTTGCATATTATGCTGCCATCGCTATTTCGCATAGCGATCAATCGTGAAATTCACGCGGACAAAGCTGTTTTTGTTTAACAAAGAAATGGTGTAGTATGTTACTAGGTTCACTCTACATACTCTATAAAATGTTATACTAAAGAGATATTATGAATTCAGACCATTTTTATCCACTGCTAAACTAAAAAACTAAAGCATACAAGTGAATATTTACATATGAACAGACAAACTGGTATCAAGAATTCAAAGTGGTTATCGTATTTATTATTTCTATCAAAGTATTTATTGTGAAATAAAATGTCAAATAAAAGTTGGTTTGTTTTATTTCTACGAAAACCTTTCCAGCGTGATCTATGCATGTGCCTGATTGTATTCCTTCTACAGGACGACAAACTAACGATTTTGGCGACGCTCTTCTGGGTTGGGGCTTCCCTTTTAGAATCAGACTATGAACATGAGTTCCTCCTAGGCGTTAGATTATTGTCTAGAGTTATGTCCAGACTGCCTCTGGACAGACCGGATGCAAGGGAGAGGTTGGATCGAACCCAGGCCCATGGGGTTCACGCCCCGTCGTCGTTACACTCACTTTTGTTGAAGGTTAGTCTTGACTTTGTACTTTTTATGACATGTTATATATTTTTTTGTGTTAAATATATATACAATAAACACATGTAAAAGCGATACTGTTGAAACGAAATATTGTTGAATCGTTAATATTGATATGTTTAAATTGTTATCATTGTCTCAGTTTGGTTAGATTAAGTGTAGCGTACGTCACAGAATACGCAATGTCACCAATTTGGGCGAAAAATAGAAAATGGAGAATCTAGACACTAGGTTCTCTCTGCCTGCCCTGTATATCTATATACTGTGTATATCTATATACGATATAAAACGTGAAGTTGAAAAAATCGCCTGTTAAATCATGTCACAATACGCTCGTAATATAGCGTGAAGATGAAATTGTTTTTTTTTAACATATTATCTTTAGCTAAATAATTCAAAGTAACAATGAATGTCGCGAAATTTGACAGAAAGTATAAAATATGATGCCTCAACACTAGGTTATCTATGGTGACTGTGTCTTACAAAAAATAATAAGGTGTTTAACTTTCAAAGCCTATAGTGTATAACGGGTTCAAATCCACTTCTAGGGATGTACTCACCCCAACACATACGAACCGGTGGTCGGCGTGTTGGTCGATGTTATACCACTTTTGGAACTGCCGGTAATCGATCCCACACAGTCACTGGCATTCCCCATGACAGTGGTGGCTCTACTACCATATATGTTATTACACTACGAGGACGCGAATGAATTGTGCGTACGCGCCGCATGCCACATTGCACAGGTGAGATTAGATTAAACATATTGATTTTTACATCAGTACCGGGTGAGAATAGTGTTAGTGAGAATAGTTTTATAATTTCAAACCTAAGTTCTGTTTACTGCTTTTTTTTTATAATCAACACAGTACAATACTTTATTAACGTATATATAACGTGATCGTAACGATAATTTTGATTTTAAAAATTATATATGTAACTTATCAATTAAATCAACTTATCTATTTAAATATTGCACGTATATATAAATTTTTGCCTTATTAAGGTCGTCGGGGCGCAGTGGTACAGGGGGTTGTGGGTTCGAACCCTACTCGAGGCTGTGATTATATTCAAATTGTTTATTCAAACTGATTTAAAGTCCACCAGGTTTCATTATCAATCCATTTTTATGTTTGACAACTTAAGACATTGTGAGACTAAAATTAGCTTAAGAACGAAGTCAAAGTAATTAATTGATTATCAAAAAAAATAATATATTAAATCAATTATAGAACGATATAAAACTATATTCACATATGAAATTCTCTATATACTTTTGTAATGTAATATTAGATCTAATAAATTAAATGGACACAAGTGCTAACGGAAATTCGTTTATTTTCTATTTTCCTATATAGGTAATAAAACTTTTAACATTTTTCTAAATTCAACTTCTCTAATTATACTTCACTTCCGCAAGGTCAATTGTCGACGGTTAGTTTTAAACGAAGCCTCAAATATACACGTAAATGATGTGTTCTGTGACAACATTGTTGTTACGAAGTTAGCTTGTTAGGATTGCCTTTTATTAAGTCAATACGTGAAATATTAAATTTTTGCTCGGAACACAAATAATGTTTCTTTTATGTATAATATAAATGAAATTGAAATGTCTGCCTGTAAATTATTATTGAGCTCATAAGCCATCGTTATGCGGAACTACTTCAATCTCAAGCACGGCTTACTTAAATTTCCTGTAACTTACAGTGGATTCATAATTTTTTTTCATTCTATCTTACAATACAAAGCAAAAACAATACAAAAACAAAAACATATACAAATTATCATTTATCTTATTTGTGTTGTTATTTGTAAAATCTACATAATTTCTGATAACAATTATTAATCAATCACTCGATCAACGTGTAAATTAATAATTGAATGGAAATTTTAATGAATCCATCAAATAATAATACGCGAGGCCATCGTGGCGCGGTGGAACAGCGTCTGATTGGAAACGCGACGGTTGTGGGTTCGATTCCCACTCAAGGGAAAGAATAATTTTAATTCCCTGGGAAATTGTCAAATTAAAAAATCAAATTAAAAATTGGCAGACAAAGTAGATTATTAAGTTCTGCCACTCAACTTGAAGTATCTTTAATTCCCCTACTGACGCTTGTACTGACAGTTGTGTATGCGCTACAAGATATATACGATATAAAAAAACTTTTTCTAATATAAACTCTTTCTTTTTCAGTTTACAGCGGAAAAGAGCAAGAAGCTAGAGAATCTAGGCACAGTCATGACTTTGTATTCAAGAAGGACATTCAGTAAGGAAAGCTTTCAATGGACCAAGTGTGTGGTGAAATATTTGTGGGACACGTACTCCCACATGTCGTTGCAAATGTTGGCGTTTTTGGTGGAGGTGCTGGAGAAGGTAAGGGTTTACGTCTTCTTGTTCATTTCTTGTGGGATTCGTGAGATTTTTCTATTTTTTTTGGTTACTGTATTTGTCAAAATTACGTTAATGTTATTATTATAGATATTTTATAATCAAAACTTTTATTTTTTAATAAGTTGATGTTATTTTTTGTTGATTTGCCCTTAATTCTTTTTAAAAAAATATTCATAAGGCTATTAAATAAATTTAATGAAATACACGTATATTAATTAAGCTTTATTGGCAAGTGCCACGCGCGGATGGAGACGAACTGACTTAAAAATTACAGTTAGTCTAATAGAGTCGCAAACGGCGGTCGTGGATTCGATTCCCACCTTAGGCGAATGTATTAATTTTATTTTCCACCACGCCACGCTCTTTCTAGAAAGGCGGAAAGTGGCGAGCGGAGTTTCCTAGCTTGCCTTCCTAGGTCCCCTCTGCCCACTTTGACATATGCAAAGCCAAAAAAATAGATAATTTTATTGTTTCTCCAATTCCACCAGGGTGCAGTAAACCTCCAACTGCCTGTCCTCTCGATCCTGCATTGTATGCTCTATTATGTGGAACTGAACGCGCCCGCCGCTCAAGCGGTCAACGCGGATTTACTTAAGGCTGTGGCTAAATTTATTGATGTGAGTATGGTATTTTGTGTTTTTACAATGGTTTTATACACATTATAGATTGATAAATATATGATACACAGATTATGCAGAACTGTACTATGTACTGTGTTAAATTGTATTAATTTACTACTATACGTATTCATTTTTTTTCATCACATCGAATATCATAAAAGTTATCGGATTTACTCTTAATGTAATATTTATATCTTGTGCTTATGAATCTTCCTTTCGACTCATTATCTATGAAAAAAAAACTTCAATATTCTCGAGTTTTCCCACGTAAATCCTGATCCCACGAGAATTCTGGGCTTAAAAATCTATCTGTTACCCCACAACCTCCTCTGTCTTCCTGTGAAAATCTGATAAAAATCCATCCAGCTGTTCCGAAGATTAGCCCGGACAAACAGATAGACTGACAAAAAAAATTGTAGCATTTATTTGTATTTTACTATCGTGTAAATAACAATGTGAAAATATGAAAAACACAGTTATTTTAAATCACAACATTTCATCAAAATTTACGTGGCCGCAAACCAATTTTATTTATTTGTATAACAAGTGACGTCACAATTTGTTGGTAATACTGTCATATTAATTTGTAAAAAGGCAACAGTGTGTGCCCATACTACAAAAATATACAATTTTTTGTTTTTTAATGCATTCAAAAACCCCGCATATATATATATATATATATATATATATATATATATATATATATATATATATATATATATATATATATATATATATATATATATATATATATATATATATATATATATATATATATGAGATTTATTTGTGTAAATAACAAATAATTTGTATTCTCGTTTTTTATACAGCAAGACGGCAATAATTACAAGGAAGCAATGAAAATATTAAAACTTGTTGTAACACGATGCTCCACGCTGGTGGTACCACCGCATTGGGAACATACATCGTCCATACTGGATACAGATTTACATGGAAAAAAGGTATATATATTTTATTTTTAATGTATTTGTTCAGAATTGACAGAGAAAAGCCATTGTCGATTTTATTTGTGGCTAATTGAAGAGGGAACCTTCCGACGAACCAACCAATCATCGGATGGTCCCACAACCATTGGTTTTAAATATATCGATGCGGCTATTTGAATATTATATGTTATAATAGAAGGAATGATGACGGGAATCAGGGTTAGATCCTATATCTTATAATATGTAGAAATTACCATATATGACATATCAAATTAACATATATAATATATATAAACATATTTTTTTTTGCATGTTATTTTTCTATTTGTCTGTTAGTCCATTGTCGCTTGTCCATAGCGATAATTGGACTTCAGGATCTTAAGTGTTTGTATTGAAGTACATTTTAAGCCACTTTTATAAGTACCAAATTTGTAATAACAATTTCACTCGAGCGAAGTTGGAAATTGCAACAAGTATATTTTAAACCCTGTAAAGGTTGTGACTTCTAATCCCACTCGGGGTAACTTTAAAATTTAAATTACTCTAGTCCAGTATACGTACAAAATAACAAAGCAATAAATCCAATAAATTGTTCCAGGAGCTGCCAGGTCGTACAATGGATTTCACGTTCGATCTATCCCAAACGCCTGTAATCGGTCGCAAGTATCTGCCGAAGGGTGGCAGTCAACCAGCCACTGGACCCAGTTCCTTGTCTAACGCGTCTTGTGCTACTCCCGATAAAGGTAATAAAAACAGATATATTACTATTTTTAGCTTCACGATTAGCTACACATTACCCTTTGAGTTGCGGAACTTAACGCCGCGCTTTGTCTTCTTACCAGAGTGAAAATAAATATTTCCCCCTGAGCGTAAAACGAATCCCCTACTATCGTACTTACATTCAGACGCTGTACCACAGTACCACTACACTATTATATAAATGTAGTAAACATATAAGTAAAATGACCTAAATGACCTAAATAAATAATACTGCAATTTTTTTTCTTTATTATATGTTATATGTTTTATTTTATATTTCGAATATTATATAATCCCTCAAGTGTCTATTGAACCCACCATCATCGAGTACAGACTCGAGTACTTCAATATGAAACT
Source organism: Dione juno (assembly GCA_037127375.1). Lineage (NCBI taxonomy): Eukaryota > Metazoa > Arthropoda > Insecta > Lepidoptera > Nymphalidae > Dione > Dione juno. Next base: position 820,763 of record JAXRJS010000003.1, read on the forward strand.
CCGGTTAGGGTAACAATAACGCCATCTAGTTTAGAAAGTTTACACAGACAAACACTCCCACAATGATATGATCACGTCATGAGAAACATCCCCAAGTGACACAGAGTAATTAAATAAGTATAGTTTACGCAGTGTTTCTGATTTAGACGGAGAAAGGAGTGTCCCAATACTAGGTTCTCTCTGCCTACCCTGTTATATGCGGAATATATGAACCCACACTTATTTAGTTCCATCACTAGTCTGAACTAGCTATCACGACGATACGTAAATAGTAAAAAAAACTTATCAATGTAACACTATAAAGCAGGATCGTCCACGTCAGGCTCAGCGTCCACGGTGGTGGGCGCGGAGAGTGGAGTGAACACACAAGCGCACAGTGCCGCGTCACCGCGACGCTCTCTCTCCCTATCTCCGGCTGACGCGTTAGCCTCAGGCTGGAAGAGACCGTGGATGTCACAGGTTGGATTATAATTTATAGGATACGATAGGATTATAAAATACAATAATTTTAAATGTAAACTATAATAAATTTTACTTACCACTACCGATGTCTTACTTTCATTCTAACAATTTACAATAAATAGTAAATAAAAAATATTATGTTACATTTTTTATACTCTATATTATATATGATTCTTAATTAATATTTTATTGGGATATAACGTTATTATATTAATTTATTTCATAGAATGTTTAATTTTTTTTCTAATAGAGCCGAGTCCGTGAGTGCCTCGTCAATCTACTTACAACTTGCGGCCAAAGAGTCGGTCTACCAAAGAGCCCATCTGTAAGTAAAAAATATCTATATAAAATTAATTTAATAATAATTCCGATGTTTATGTCCTAGAATGATTTGTAAAAAGCATGTTTGTATCTAGACTTGTAAACGCCGGGTGTACAATAAACTGTTTTTAAGAAATTCTACCGCTGTAGGGTCAAAAATTTTTTTCAATTTTGAGCTATAAACGTGGAGCGCTTTACGCTTTTTAGATTAATAAAATTCAACTTATATATTGAAATAAAAGTATAGAATTGGAGTTTGTACAGGAAATAATAATGACATTTCTATCCATGGCTGGCATAGGACGATTTAATTACCACTTTATGTTCAAAGGTAACGTTATATGTATTAAATAACGCTTTCGCACGCTACGTTGGGGGCTCAAATAGATACTAGAGACTCACATTATCACAAAATCTACCCAAAAAATACGTTTTGGGTAAAAATCGTGTTTACATTTATATAGCTTTACGCTTTTCATTCATTCAAACGTACATGTCGTAAAGTACTCGTCAATTTCAGCGCACTGGTCGTGTCTCTAGTAAGCCTGGTAAATTATTATAAAATCTAGTTCAATCTAGTTAATCTACAGGTGTTGAATACTGTACTCGTATATCACAATTTTGGAGCCGGATCTTAAAGACACGCCCAGTACATTACATGTAACCTGCCATATGTAATCATATCATAATATTTAAGTTTGCATAGTCGCTTTGTGTTATGAGATCTGGTGTCTAGATATTTCCTAGCTCTTCAGAAGTAAGTGTTAAAAATATGTGTATGTACGTATGTATGTAAAATGTTCTTTTATTAAAATGAAACATAATATAGCTTACCTTAGATTGTTTAAAAGACGTATTAAAGATGTTTATGATATATTATTTTAAAATAAAAATAATTAATAGTGTTAATATAATATATTTAGCAATAGACGTAAAGAAAATTGTAATAAAATAAAAATTATTATTTATTTCACAACGCAATGCTGTAATGCACAGGTTAAAATAATTATATAGCACAGAGAATGTAAAAGACTTACAATTTTTTTTTCAAATATACAATTCTATCTGACACTTATTGGCTTTATACAGTTAACTATTTTTATTACATAAGATATCAAAATTCACAACCTAAATTTGCTAAACTGTCTACAGATTATTTTTAATTTGTCCTGTATTCTTGTAGTCAACAGTGATTGTGTTATATAGGAAAACTAAATTAAAAAAAAATAAAAATATATAATTTTTTTTTTATATAGTACTTAAGTTTATTATGCATATAACCGACGTTATAGCAATTTTACTATCAATTCACCAACATTGCAAAAACTTCACAGGTAATCTTCAGTCAAAGTTCAGAATTACTGGAAAGAGAGTCCTCAATGGCGTCCTCGTTGGAAGAAGTTTCTGGAACTCCAGGCAATGAGCCGTCTGGTGGAGCTCCTCCCACTGATCATTTTGGAGTGTTCAAAGATTTTGACTTTTTGGAATACGAAAGCGAAAGCATTGAGGTAGGTTGGATTTTTATCACTTACTAATTTCTTTATATTATTTATAATTTTAATGAGACTTAATTTGAAATGGGTTCCATGTGATAGAGTATCACAGAGTCCCATAGATTGTTTGTTTGTATATAATATATATATATATATATATATATATATATATATATATATATATATATATATATATATATATATATATATATATATATATATATATATATAAGACTATTTTTTTTCATTTTCCATCAGGGCGAGAGTTCGGATAACTTCAACTGGGGTGTAAGACGTCGTCTGCCAAGTGAAGAGAGAGAAGATGGTGTTCCGGAAAGGAGTCCGCCACCCAACAGATCGCGGGCTCACGATCACGCCGACCATAGACACACTAAGGTAACTTTTAACTCTTAAGAGGAACTATTTATATCACGGACACTGTTCGAATTACTTCCACAAAAACATACATAAACAAATGATAAGATATTATTATTTATATTAAGATATTATAATATTTTGTGTTAATAAAAGACGGTCCGTTTCCCTTCTGACATAGGTTTAGAGTGCATATCCATATAACCTAATTGATGTACACATTGCTAACAAAATGTACCATTAGGGCGAGGACTCGTCGGACGAGGACGGTGGGTGGGATGAAGGTGGTCGTGGGGATGTGGGAGATGGTGATGCCGGGTCGGCCCACGAGCTAGCGTTGCGAGCGCGTGCACATTCATTGTCAAGCGCGTCGAGTGGTGAACCTGATGGTGAGTGGAATTTGAAGTATTAAGTATATGTTTATTTGTGGCTACACCACGTAGGAAAGCCACAACGAAATTTATCTGATCTACGGAATATTCTTTTTAAATAAATGTTTGTGTTAAATAAAGGTCTTTTTAAATAAAAGTGAAGTGAACACCGAGACATCGAGTCTTTTTTTATATACTAATAGATAACTCTTAGATATAAATAAATATAATAATTTCTACATTTTTAACTAAATCACTTCACAATCATTCACACAGGGGAGCGTGGTGACGTAACACCGGTGCCAAGCAGCACGCCACATGGAGTACACCACATGGCCCACGTGGCCGGTGCCAGTGGTGTGGTGCGCGACGTGTGGCGCGTGTCCGTGGCCACACTTCTGCGCCACGTGGCCCACCAACCGCCGATAGCGTTGGTGCATACGCTGCATACTGTGTTGAAGGTAGAGTTGTATTTATCTATTACTTTTTTTTAGTATGAAACTGGCCTGTTTTCTTTATATATGTAGCGAGAACTGAAGGCCAAATTTTTGTATTTTACTAGATTTTTTGAATAAATAGTGGAACGATGCTTATGTTAGCGAAATGTAATTAACGTGACTAAAAGTATTTTACACATATTTTTTATCAAAATCATTCTTAGCAAAATTACCATAAACTCAAAACTATAATACACATTTATGTATAAAGTATGCAACATATTCGAATACAAAATCAATACAGTAAAGGGATTCTCTACTTGCAGTGCTCTTTGTCAAGTAATTCACACTTGGATAGAGTATTAACGCACACATATGCACGAGGGGAAATGTGTATGACGATGTTCAGGCTACCTGCGTGTAGTAATAATAATTTATTTGTTCTTATTTATACATGCAGGGATGTAAAAACGATAATTCAGAAACTTTTCACTTACTTTACTGCCATATAATCCATGACATGTTATGGTATTTCAAAGGTTCTATCACTTTCATGTTGGGAATTCAATTTGTATGTAGTACATTTTGAATGGCCTTGGTGAGTCTGTCAGATGGTGGCACGCCGCCGCATCAGCGCCACCTATTGTTAAATGTTTGTACCTACTTACTTTAGAGCTCTAAGCGAAGTTTTAAAGAACTTCTAACTATTAACGCAAATCTGGCTAACTTAAATCTTAAACAGCTATTTAATATTAGCCGATAATAAAAATGACCTACATTGCATTATTTTGTAAAGAATATTGTATATCCTAACATAATAAAAACTAATTTACATATTCTTTATGAAAATGTCATAAAAGAATAAATGAGGTCTACTTCTATGGATATTCCTCTACTAGATGTATACCTCGTGCATGTGATGTATTCACACCCCAGTTATTGTATACAGCGCGTCCTGTTTTTTGTCGACGTTAAAAAATCAATTTAAATTCCACTATTATTACTATGAGGATTTAGTTTCATGGGATTTTTTTTTTTTGAGACTAAGTTCCACGATCTTGTTGCGTCCAAATTTCAGAAAATTTATAATAATAAACCAACTAGGCAACATTTTTGACATGATATAATAAAAATGGCGTAATAAAAAATCCAATACGTAATATGAAATATGTTAAGGCACACACACTGCAACTAATATTACATGCATACATGTGTAGATACGTGCTTATGTATCTATGTGTGCATTTGCATACAACGCAGTTTCCTCTCCCGATTATTATATTGAATCACGTGTACAGGCTTAAGTCCCTTACTACGGTTTGAACGAAAGTCTAAATATTGAGCAATGTCTAGGTTTTTCATTTATTGGAGTTTATTTTTCGTGTGAAAGGAAAATATGTTTAACTTACAATTGTTTTGTGTGTATGATTCAGTTTTAATCCCCGAACGACTAAAATTCACTTTAAAACCCACTTGGAATCACACTAGTGAAGACACACGTATACAGACATTAATAATGTACATAAATAACGTTATATATACATTGTTCATCAAAAAGGTCACAGTTATTAAAAAAAATAAGATATTGATATCAAAGTACAATTTTTTTTTTAAGTTCTTGAATATTCGTCGCATCGTCGTATTCGAACTTGAACTACCACGTATTACAATGGTTCACTTGGTAGCAACACTAATTAGCACATATGTTATATCTTATATGTATATATCTGTATTAACATAGTATAGAATACATCATTAGGATTAATATAGGATTTACTCTAGCCTATTATGGGATCCCAACTATGTGTTTATATTGGGAACTATTTGGAATAGATTGTAATAAGATATAGCCGTTTTGTGTTGTACTTATTTTATTAGATCCTTATATATGAAATTGGTGTTTGGTCAAACATTTTTTGTATATAATATATATATTTAACTTTTGCTATGTCATCATTAATCCTTTTACTAAAAAAACCATTCGGACGAGAATCTATAAAATCTTTGAAAACGGTAGAGGCGTGGACTTCACAGTTGATCTTTTTCCCTTGCAACAAGTTATCCATATTTCGAAAAAAATGGTAATCTGTTGGAGCAAGGTCCGCGGAGTACGGTGGATGTCTTGAAAATCCGGATTGAAGCTCTTCTAATTTTGTAGCCGTCTGTTGTGCAGTGTGAGGCCTAGCGTTGTCGTGAAGCAGCAGTACAGTGTACGAACGACGCAAACAACAAACTGAATGACGCAAACAGAAAAAAACAATGACGATGAATGACGATTAACGAAACATAAATACATGTGTAAATAGCTGTTTAAATTTGAATTTGGAATTCCTAACCAAAGAGGAGAAATTTGTGATTAAAGTGGCCAGTACGACAACACCAATTTCATATGTAAGGACTACTATCGTTTGGAGTTATCAAATTTATTACGCAGAGAGAAGTTAGATTTTTTTTTAGAAAATCGACGTTTTGAATATTGATCTTAACAAAGATAAGAATAGTTTTAAATACCGACACGGTATATCAATATCTCAAAAACGCGCGTAATGTTAAAAACTTTGTTTCCTTCAGTAAATTGTTTCTAAAATAAAGATAATTTTTCATTTTCAATTTCAATTTCACTTCGTGGTAAGGGATCCAAGTATATTGACATTGCAACATTGAACCTGTACTCGCAATCTCTATACGCGGGGGCGAGGGGACGTGGTTTGATGGGAATCAATATCTATTATCACTATATTATTACTGGAATGGGTATTTTATATATACAACAGCCGTTATTAACCTAACTACTAAGCTTAACGGGACTTCACCTTGACCTAGAGATTTGGCCTATATTTCGTTCGATTTGGCCTATATTTCGGGCCATTTGACCTATACTTCCTATATTTCGGTCAAGGCCATTGCGTGTTTGGTGCCAGGAATCGATAAAAGCACAACACTAAGAGAGATGTGTGTGTTACGAGTCTCATGTTGACGCGCTTTGGTGTGTGCCATACACTAAACTCAATACCGAGATTTCTTGATTCCTTATAATATTCTAAAGTATTCTTATTATTGGTAGTAATATAATATTGTTGCAACCTTCTACCTACCTTGTATCTTCTTCTTAAATAGATTTTTATACTCTCTACTTCTGTGCCATAATAAATAATTATAATTATTGAATTAAAGTGAAATACAAATATGTCCGATATTTGTTTTGTTGTTTTTGTATATGCTTTTAAATTTAACACGATTGATTGCTGTGACCTTACCTGTGATGTGAAGGTAAAATATAAACTTAGCTCAAACTAAGTTATATTATTTTTTTCTATACAATATTACCTATTACGTGATGAGTACATGTGGCGCCTAGTTATGGAGGCTTCGTTTGCCTCTTCATTTTTAATATGCTCTTTTAATAGCTATAAAATAAAATATATATGGATTTTGATGTACACGCCTTGTCAAATAGATGCAAGGTTACACGTGCGTTCGGGATATTATCTGAGATTACTATTTCCGCGAATAGTTCCTGTAAACTACCTCAATAGGTAAAACTCGGGAAACTGGAGACTCTCAGGGAAGTGGTGTAGGTACAACACTTATCGATAAACATCTTTGAATTCATGTATGACTATAGTCGGTCGTTTTAGAAATTCTCGCATTTTTTGATTTTTGAGCGAAAATTTCATTAAATTAAAATAGATTTACTCTGATTTTTGGTTATATTATTTATGATGTTTTTATTTAAGATACACTGGCAGTATTTTTAGCACGTGCTAGATGAAACAAAATTTTTAAAATAACATATCTTATGTACTTTTCAGTCTCAAATACTGATTCAGATGGAAATTAAATTAATGGTTGTGCCATTAATTTCCAAATTGCTTATCAGGGTTCTGTACATCAAAAGGAAAAAACTAAACCCTTATAGCATCGCTTTTCTGTGTACGTCTGTCAGTGTCATTCTTTTCTAGAGTGTCGAGATATAATGCAGAAATTCATGACAAATACCCGGGTTTGTAGTCTTTTAGAGCACAGATCTAACTAATTATATACTTTTTGACCGTAATTCGGTACCTATGGGGTACTCCCCGTCGATCTATAATTATGAATTTCGCCAAAAATGAGAACTATAAAAATTCACATGAAGGAAAAATTTCGCAAATTGTAAATTTCTATTTTGCAGCAACCAGAACAGAACCGTTACAAATATATATGTGTAGTTTATTTCATACAAAATGAGTGCATATGTCCGCATATTTAAATATGTCTGCTTTGCTTTGTTTTATATAATACGAGTATTTCATAAATATAGATATTTCCAAATTGATTCGAAATTCAAAAATAATTATATTGTAAAGCAAATACTATTTCGAATATATCATTTAATTAATCATTTAATATTTACCATTTCACTACACTACACTAGGTGTAGACCTAATAAACTTTAAATTAATTTCACAATGAAAATTTCATGGCCATGTCGATAGAAATAGATAACGTCACTAATGAGGTTTAGGCCACCCTACCCCCCACCCTGGGAGGAAATTCAATTTACCAGCCGATACCCCCCCCCCCCTGCAGTCGCCCTCGCCCTACTGCCCTCGGATTGCAAAATTTCTCTTGAAAAGCACAATCATATTTCTATTTGACTTTTACGAAGTACATAGAGGATCTTGTTCTTCCATTCCTCCTCTTCCGTTTATGTATATGGTCAATTAGAGCTTATATTAATATTTTTTTTTCTTATAAATATTGACCTAAACTTTTTTTTTAATATTTTTTATGGAAATATGCAGATTCCTTAAGGCGTTGATTATAATAGGTGCCAGCACGGTATATTACATTGAAAATTTACAATATTAAATAAGCTTAAAAAGGGCATTTTTTTAAATTAGCTTTTTATGACTTCCATTCAGTAGACTTTGATGCTACATGATAACAAATCCTATAAACATTTTATGAACTATCGTAATGAAAATTGTTATTTCAGTAGATTCTGTTGATCTGTGAATCGAATTTGTCCACAACACACACACACACACACACACACACACACACACACTCCCGGAGCAGAGGTGTACTGCTACCGGGCCAACTTATCAATGGCTTAAGCGAATTTATAAAAGGAAAATGAATGTGCACGGAGGAAATCCGAAAATATGTAGCCTCACTAGGCATTTCATTTAAAAGGATCGCTGGGGAAGTTGAGAAACAAAATCTCCCAACTTCCACAATAGAAGTACAAACGTCACCGTCACTCTTAAGATCGTATTCTGAGACAACAGCGAAGGATACTGAAGTAGAGGAGAGTAATAAGACAGCAACGCCTAATAGTAGGAAAGCTCGCAAATCAAAAAGAAAAGAGCGCACCTCACCTGAAGAATCGAATAGGGTTACAAAAATAAGAAGAAAGGAGGCAGTGAGAGAGCCGCTATCTGAGGAACAGATCACTGAACCCGGACCAGAATCTGAGTGGAAGGAAGTTAAAAAGAAAACCAGCCTAAAGAAGAGAACAGCCAAAAGAGAAAGAGCCAATGCACTTATAATTCGGCCAAGGAGAGAAGGAGCAGTACGCTGATATTTTAAAACGAGTGAAACAGGATCCAACAGCGCATAATTCAGTCAGTGCGTTGACAAAGTCCGAAGAACTACCGCAGGAGACGTGCTACTGATACTGACAAGAAAGGACACAGATAAAGCCCCGGAACTGAAAAAAACTTTAACTGACCTCCTCGGCCAGGATGCAGTAGTGGTAAGCAAAGGACCTGAGCAAGATGTGGAAATTAAAGACATAGAAGAATCTACTACAAAGGCAGAGATCATAAAAGTAATTCAAAAAGCAGGCGGTGAAGGTTGTGAAGTTCCACCTGAGGCTGTCAAGGGCATGCGTAAGGCATACGGAGGAACCTTACGGCATCTGTGAGACTACAGTCAAGGATAGCCCAAAAAATCGTCGCTTATGGGAAAATTAAGATAGGTTGGGTTAACTGTCGAATTAGGGATATAAAAAAGACCTACTAAATGCTTCCGTTGCTGCATTATGGCCACATCGCTAGTAAATGTACCAGCAAGCAGGATAAAACTACATGCTGCATTAAATGTGGGGAAAGCGGCCATAAATTGCCGAGTGTGCAAACCGAAGCCAAATGCGCCCTTTCTTTGGAGACGGGAGATTTAAAAATGCACACACGCATTTTGCAGGCTCTGGGAAATGTCCCGTCTTCAGGAAAGCTCTCCAAGAGGTGAAATATCGGAAACAATGCCTCAAGTTATGCAATCAATCTTAACCATTGTGAAGCTGCACATTACTTGCTAATGCAGACGACACGAGAGAAAAAACTGGACATGGTTATGATCTCAGAGCCTTACAAACACCTGCACAGTGAATCTTGGATCTCTAATGAAGATAAAAGTGTTGCTATATGGATATGCGGTAAAATCCTTTCAAAGAATAAGTAACCAAACTAACAGCGGATTTGTAAAAGCTAAGGCAGATGGAATATACTTCTACAGCTGCTATGCCCCACCAAGCCAAACTATTGACGAATTCAGCGATTTTCTTGACGTCCTAGTGGAAGACGTACGAACTAACTTCCCGGTTGCAATAGCAGGGGATTTTAACGCATGGCGACTGACTGGGTAGCAAAACCACACACACAGTTTGTCAATCGTACAATCGAAATTTTTATAAACACATAACATATCTCCCAATTGTATTATAACCCATAACTTATATACATGTTCACGTCATGATCGTATCACTTGTTTTACATTATCTTGAGAAGTTAATTGTATATTTCTTGTAGCACAGAGGCGTCTTAGGAAGCTTTTGTTTTACAGAATCTTGTAGTTTAATTGGACCACAAGGAAATTTAAATTTATAACAACTTTGAATATTAATTAATATACATATATATATATATATATATATATATATATATATATATATATATATATATATATATTATATATATATATATATTTTAGTCAAAATATGTTAGTCAATACTATTAAAAATATGTTGATCAATACTTATTTTATTCAAGTCATTCTTTTTCTGTCTTTTCCGTAGGAAGTAACAGCCAAAACAATATCCGTATGTGGAGAAGGAGCTCTCCTGTCAGGCGCAGGAGGTGCAGGCGACCTCGCCGCCGTGTTAGACAGGCTTAGCTCTGAGGAACCACCATTACTGTGGGTGGGACCGGTGGCAGCTGACTGCGCGAGGGTCAGAGATGCCGTGAGATACGCGGCTTTGGAGATAAATGAACATCTCGAGACGTATTTCGATAGACGGGAACACGCGTTGGAGGTAAGTGTGGATTGAATAATGTGTATCTGAGTTTAAAATTGTGTTATTATTCTTTATATAGAACTTTTGTGTGTATTGTCGCAGCACTTCTCAAATGCACTACAATTGTAAAAGGTAATAAGGTACAATAGTGAAGGTACTGGATAAAGCCCTTTATCACACACAAACGTTGCTAGAAATTCTCAAACGCATATATATTTTGAATGATCAAAGGAACCATTTAACCTTTATGCAATATGCATTAGAGCAAGTGGGCAGTGGAAATGTGAATATTTAGAATAACATATTCCAGAGGTAGTAAATATTACAGCTTATATATACATATATTTTGTTATATTACCACTTTTATAAAAACTTTAAGTATATAGTTATATTGAGGACATCATGACGAAGTGGGTCAGCGTCTGACATAAGTCGTAAGAAGTCGCGTGAGTGCGGTTGTTGTGACTTAGATCTCCACTGGAGGAGTGATTTATTATTATTTCCCTCTTTGGTATAATAACAGTCGCATTGAGATTCACCACTCAACAAGCAATTTCTCAAATTCGAATGGATAGCTGCGAAAGTATCTTGACAGGAACTCTCCGCCTATCTATATTAATGATTTTACAAAAATTGGCGATGTACACAATATTAATTCTGAAACTTACCGCGCATGTAACTCGATTGCATCGAGTCCGCAATTCCTTCATGTGACAGTGTGTACCCTTTTACAATAGGATTCCAGAAAATGTCCAAGAATTCTACTTCACAGTTTAAAAAAATTGTCAAATGACGTTTGTTAACTAATTAACGATTGACGCATTAATTTTAGTGAACATGTTCAAAAAAATGATTATGTATTCTTACTTTCAATTAAATTTCTAAAATAAAAAAACTTTCAATTAAACCTGCTACATGCGAGATAAAACGTAATACATATATATATATATATATATATATATATATATAATTATATATATTATATATATATATATATATATATATATATATATATATATATATATATATATATATCTATATATATATATATTATATATAAAAACAAATATTATATATACATAATAATTTACATTGACGTCATCGCTGCAGTTTGAACCTACACGCGTAAGTTCCGATCGATAGAGCTACCTGCGTCCGGGGAATGGATGTACTTAATAATATTTGCTTTTGCTCGGTTCGGATAGACGAAGTGCAGCTATGAGTAATGTTTAATTATGAACGCGGAGAACAAAGTGTCTCAACACTAGACGTGTCTTCTGCTTGTCTATCCACAAAAAAGAGACTTTTTTAGGTATCCCTGATTGGTTTTAAACCATTGCGATGATTATTTTAGCGATTAACATAAATCCTTTTTAACAGTACTTAATTATTCTTTGTCATCTTAACTTTCATTAAAGCTGAAGGTAAATGATAAAATATTTGTAGTTTTTTGGAAAATAAACAAAGAAGAAGAGTTCCTTTGTTACAAATACAAATATACAAATAACAAAAATTCTAATTACATACGTATAATAGAAATATAACGATCGTTGTCTGTACGTGAAGTATTGGAAAATACCTTAATATAATTGGGGGTATTTATACAAAAACAATGATTTTTAAAAAAAAATGTTGGATGGCTGAAATTTTAATGATTTACAAGAGTTAGATTAAGTATGGCTTAAAGAAACTGCACTCACTCATGTCTCGGAATGTCGTCAAGTTTGAGAGAAGTCTCTGGATCTAAATCTCTTAGTCAATTATCAACATAGGTTTATTGATTTTATTCAAAACAATCAAAAATAATTCTTCAAATTACGATATATTAGAAGGTAGTCTTCAAGATATATTAGAAGTCACTACAAATGAAGTGCGCTAATAATAACCGAACGAAATTCAATTTATTAAATATATATTCTTGTAGCTCTAGCGGGCGCTAGTAGGGAATAAAAAAAAATTATTTGGATTTTGGTATCTACATTTTAATGTATACAGTTGAGATAGATCGCGTCGCGTCTTCTTCTTTATAAATGATTTAATTAATATACGTATATTCATATTGAGGCTTGCAAACTGTACTGTGTGCTGGTTGCGATCGATAGAGCTATCTTCACCCAAAGGCCGCTGGAAGGTCTTTAAATGGATGGATTTGAAACTGAGTAGTCTCTGGTTACAAAAATATCAAATACCATTATTTACTCTACATCAGAGTCTAACTAGATTAGTTATAATGGAACAATGGCCACCTTATCGCTTTGTCAATAATTTATTTCTTACGTCGTCTATAATAAAAAAAGGAAAATATGACGAAAATGCTGTTTAATATTGCTCTTCATATTTAAAAGGAAATGGTTGAAATTATGAGCCAATAAATTTAGGCTAGATAGATATATCTTAAATTATTTTGCTAGTTATAATGTAACTTGAAATCCGAAATAGCCTGTCAGCTCTTTTTATAAAGAATTGCATTTTTTTTACAGAAACATTATAATAATATGTTTATATGTATAAGATAAGTAATATTTATAATATTTTTACAGACTCTGGAGCTGTCTCGTAATGCTGACGAGACAGGGCGGTGTCTATACAAACTTATATTCCAACTTCTTCTATTGTTGGAAACCAACAACAAGATGGTCGTGGCGGTGTACAGCGCCGCGCTTGATAACAGGGTGAGTTTGACTTATAAAACTTTTGTGTGGATTCTAGGTTCTTACCATTTTAAGCTTTTTTTTTTTTTTTGACACGGGGAAATCTTTAAAAGATACCCAGTCCTAGGGGAGACCAGGTTATGTGGGATTCCAACCACTAAAACCCTGCAGTTGCCGTCCTCGACACGACGGAAGGACCCGGGAAAATCGGTTGATCCGCATCCGTAGCCCTCCCCTGATGACCTGCTCCTTCAAGAAGCTCTCTTCGGGAAATTGTCCCTTCTTATTCTCACAAACGATGACTCCTTCATGCCAGCAGATTCCCCAGTCTCCTCATCAATGGTCCGCGAAGCTAAGCTAAGCTAAGCTATGAGGAGAAGTATTGGTCCTCTCCCGTTCTCGCTCAGCAGCCTCCTTCTGAGACATGACATTTTCACAGAAGGAGACTACGGTTGTCCACGCTGATTCATTGTCAACATTGTCCTTATTACTGCGGGAAGGGAAAGATTATGTCCAATTTCTTGCACGAGAGCTTGCCTTTCTCCGTCCCAGGCAGAACAACTTTGTAGAGTGTGCTGAGCCGTATCAGTATCCTTTCCACAGTGTTGACAAATCGGAGTTGTCTGTCGTCCAATCTTAAACAAGTAATCACCGAAACTACCGTGTCCGGTGAATACTTATGTAAGACGATACGTGACTCGGCGTTTTCGTCTCATCCAAGCTTCAAAGGAAGGGAGGATTGCCTGAACAACACGTTTGTGTGCATAACGTTCTTCGCAAAGTCGCGACCGCTACTTCGCGTAAGCGGTGATATGTTCCTCCTGTCTGATATCGAGCGCGCTTGGGGTCAATTGTCTCTCTGGTCCGACAATATATTCTCGCATTCATACACCATTGTGAGCTTAGTTCAATGGAACGCGAATACCCCGCTTAATACGATTTAGTGAATTTAAGCATTTAACCCATAAAATTTAGGACCTCTTCTGTAATTACATGACGCAACGAAGATTTCTCATCTTTATATCATTTTCCCCGACGTTAAGTCGGTCCTCTTGTACGAATGTGAGACGAGGCTCGTCAAGAAAAGAGTGAATACTTTTAAGGAACGGTGGCGCTGGATGGATTGTTGCGTGACGCATGTGTTGCGTAGACCTGACAGTCTCATCTCAAACAAGGTCTGAAATGACAAGCGCAAGGCACAAGAAGACCCGGCCTCCCTTGGCCTACCTGGAGTCGCTCGATCGAGAAAAAGGCTGGGTGAACTGGCCTCGGCTGGAGTGGATTGGAGGCTGCCACACTTGGCCGTGAGAAATGGAATGTTCATTCTACGAGCCCTATGCCCCTGACGACGGATAACATATAGGATAATCATACAGTTTTATTGTGTTTAGTGGGACTTGTCTTCCGATCGCCATTCGACAGTCGCGGTCGTTATTGATTGAATATTCTATGAATAAATGATATTTTCTTCTATGAATGAATTTATGCAACAAAACATAATTCAGTCATTTTTAAATTATATTTTTGAAGAAGTGATTAACTTACAATAAGAGGCTCTAAGTAATAATGATGAAGAGGGACTCTATTCACACTCAAGCATTACCATCAATAAGTTAAACGACTAATCTAATCTCACTATCTACACGCAATTAGAATCTCAACGATATATGTCTCCGCTAAGCATTTTCCCGTTTAAGGACGCGTTTATCTTTCGTCAAACAATTTTACTACATATTCTTCTAAGGCGGATTATATAAGTGAATAACTTATTTTGTCTATTATTTACTATTAGATTCTTATATTTAATATAAATTATGACGTAATGCTAACCTCAACTATGTACCCTAGCGCGTTTTAGACAAAGGGCAAAAATTATAAAAACAATCTTCCACCACCGATCGCCACCTTTCTTTTTTTTCGTTAACAGCGATCGTCAGTAACGCAGTTTGTCCGTACCGAACCAGAGAAACAAATCATTATTCTATTATAATTTTTATATTACTAATTATTCGAATCCAGTGATTCACAACGACATCATTTTCTCGAACAGATAAATGTTATATAAGCATTTTTCCCGGAAACAGCATTAAATGAAAAGTCGTGAAAGCTTTGTAAAGCTCCATTTCTGGGATCTCAGGATTTCAGCTATATTCGAGTAAATCAATACGCGTTGCGGTTGCTATGCACCTGAAAGCCGCCACCCTATCCTCCTTCTCACCACTTTTACACACCGACACCTCGAGGGAGCTCGGTCTTTAATGCAACTAGCATTATTGATCGTAGAACTGCACAAGCGCAATGCATATAGGTCATACAAGGACTTGTACACCTTGGTTGGTTATTTTTGCGTTGTTAGAAGAAATAATGTAAAAAAATATTTATGACCGATATGAGGACATGATACAATGGAAACATACCTTACTATAACACATAACTGTAAAATGTCTTTCGAATCTTACTAGACGGACTTTTTTTAAATATCTAAATAAAAAAAAGAGAAGAAGTACGTAATAATTCTCTTTTAAGTTCAGGCTTGGGATTTGGGATTGGGAGATTATATCTCAATGAAGAAGATGTTTTATCTTTTATAAAGATAAAACATCTTCTATATGTGTGAGCCCGGCACCACTCACTTTTAGATAATCTGCTAACTGTTTGTAGCGCCAAGTTGAGAGGCATTTGAATTGCGTGAAAAATTATTTATTTTTTCCATACATTTAAAAAGTGTTAATTTTATTTATTCACACCAAACTGAAAAAATAGACTTATTGTATGCTTTAACTTAAAATCAAAACTACAATTTAAAAAATCTTTTTTTTACTCTGTACCACTAGGTATTCTTTTTCGGCTGAATGACAACACAAAGTAGAAAAAAAATTGTATACAATTAAAAGGTTAAGACAATTAAAACAATTGTATACAAAAAAAGCGTATATACGCTACTTCTATAAGATATCAACGGATACTTAAATTTCGTTTGCGGATTTAAAAACAGTGGAGGTTTTGAGTGTTAAGTTAATCTGCTTATTTTATGGTATATAAAAGATGAATTATTGATTTCTTCTCCCATAATATTAAAGTATTGTTATTAATTCACATACCTACAACATACTATGTAAGAACATGTTTTCATATAATAAAATTATGATATTAAATTTTACTTTAAACTGCATTGTGAACGTAGATTTCAACATTAAACATGGCTGCAGGCTACCTAGGTCCCGGCGTGCGTCATCCTACGTCATACGCTGTAGGGTGACCAGCCTGCCCAGCCAGCCCACCCTGCCCACCCTGCCCACCTACCTCCCTGTTACATAATTCTGTTGTTTCCTAGGAAACGTATGCTGATTCAATTTTATAAAATTACGCTTCAATGGGTTTATTTCTTGAATTTCCTTTTAAAAGCTTTATTATTATTTTTAAAGCTTTATGATATTCAATATGTAAATCAGGAAAAATTTCGATATTGAGAGCGAGTTGGTCGATATATAATCAACAGAACAGAAATCAAAACTCATGAGTGGTATTCATGGAGCTGGTGAGTTGTCGCAGACTGAGTCCTTGTCTGATCTGGAGATATCGAAAGATTTCCAATATCCCGACGACGCTGTAACATATCTTCCCGATTTTCTTGTACGCAGTCGGATTCTGGACTATCTTACTGTCGATCGGGGAAGATCGACGTTTTGATATATTGTGTTAATCATGGACATAAAATAGACCAACATGTAAACTCTCGGTTAGCTCAGAACTAAAACATGCTTTCGACTGGTCGAATTCGATGCTGGTGCCTGCATTCAAACAGCTTGTTGGCGTACTGCTGGCGTAGGTAAGCATGTGCTAGATGTCCTAAAAGCCAATTACCTACCGGCCAGACGACCCCTCATCACCACCTTCTCCCCTTTAGCAAAAAATACCCGGCATCACTGTCAGGCACTAGTAAATGAATACGATTCCTGTTTTCTCTATAAATATCGACATATATCGACGCTGTTCGATATTTTCCGCCTTAATCCGATTCTACTTGCGCCTTACCAAGCGCCTGCTGTATGCTGGCACATGAAAATGAATACACAAGAATATTTTGATAATCAAGAACATTCGTTTTAACACATATGGCATTGCAACAACTTGTTTGTTGATAACAGAGATTGTGATTGGCCTTCGCCCGACTTAACAGGATAATATTATATACTCTCTAATAGGATGATATCCACCCGCCCGTAAGAGGATGGAGCCCATTTGTCACTTGACACGATTGCAGTCCGAGTATCAAATTGTGTTGTATAACCGTGTATTATTTTTATATATTGTATATGATGCTTTACAGGTACTTGTAGGTAGAAAGCAGAGAGTCCTCACCAGAAGATTATTGAAAATAATGGCATTAGAATCGATTTAAATTAATATATGATTAGTCAGCGAGACCTTAATCCGTTATTATTATTAACGTTAATGTCGGTATTTAAATACATGGGTATATTGTACGCGTCTAATCATATCCGTTTCCCTACTCTATAGTGGTTAGAATGCCTTTTATAATTATATTAGTGATATTAAACACGACTTAACAATGGTACTTTTTTTTTTATTCTCCAGGGTGTGGAAATGAGCTCCGCAGTGAGCACAGTGCGCGCGGCGCTCGCGGCGCACGCGGCGGACTCGTGGGCGGAGCACTCGCCCGCCCCGCACGATGATGCAAGACTATTGCACCTTATGCATAGGCAGAGGTGAGTAACGAATAAATAGATATTCTTTCATATGCACATATGTTAAGCGATTTTGCATCGTTTTGAAGAAAACTTTGATTTAAACAACTTTTGTGTGATCTTATTGATCGGTGATGTTTTAATTATTTTCTATTGAAATTGAGTTTTTAAAAACTCACTTTACCAAAAGCATTCGGACAACAAAAATATACTAAAGAGGCTAATCCGCCAGAATTTTACAAATATATGTAATTTGAATATCAGATGGGGAGCGGCGCTAGCGTCGGTGCGCGAGCGCAATGCAGAGCATATTAGAGCTGCAGGGGAACTCCCCGAGGATGACATCACCAGCTTGCTACACGTGTACTGTAAGGGACTACACAGGCAACAACCCCTGGGTATGTATTTTGGAAATAAATAACTGGACATCACGTAATGGTTGGTGAATTTGAATTTGAGGCTGTTCTACGTCTTAAAGATATAATGATATTATTCACTATATGCACTATACATTCTGTCGTTTAATTACAGATATGGTGGCCATCACTCGGCCGGTGAATGAGCTCTCCCAGAACCTGTCATTCATGATGGAGAGTCTCTACAAGGTGTCCGTGTCATTATCACGCCAGGAGTTTGTCTGATGTCGCGCCCCCCTGCTGGCGCCTCCGCGCCCGCGACCTTCACCGTCCCCGGCCCCCTCATCTTCCCCCTTCCCAAAAGCTTACCCATATCAGGGTCACCTTGCAAACGGCCCCCGTCTCCGCGTGTACCTCCTATAACAACGATGCCTCCTCCTCCGCCTCCCCCTCCTCCTTTCCCCCTGCCTCATCCCCCCCGAGGTCATCCGTCCCGGCCCCGGCACCGGCCGCGCGGCTCGCGTCGTCCAGCACTACATAGTTGTTTCAACATTGACATATAAATTTTGATGATATGATTTTAATTCTGAAGTCGTTGTTTACTTTTACTTGAAGTTATTGACGACTTTGGAATTAATGAGATTTAGTACTTTTAGTAATGATTGACTTTAAAATAAAACATCATGTACTCGTATAACGTACATTTTAATTTCATTTTGTTTAATTTTTTGTTCGTGAATCATTACTAAAGTACCAACGTATGGACTTTCAAGCCAAGGTATAGACACTAGTGGCGATACTTAACCCCACACCCGGATGAGACACTACACTACAATGATTGGAACCCCTGACCTACGGTTAGTTACATCGATACATCGCACAAAACTAAAGTGCACCGATATAAGGAAATTCACACATTGATTTATACTCTTAGGCAAAGTCCCACATGCAAAGGGCATAAACCAAAAATTTAAAATAAATATTCTCATAATGATTAATAATCTTCAATGTTTAATAAAGTAGATGAAGTTTTGTTTTAAACGTGTTAATCTTCTAAATGTCAAATTATATAATACTTATTGAATGGTTCAAGGTCATATTTTTGTGGAATTATTTTATGCGCATACGTTTGTAAATGTTAGATTTAGATTATTATTATTTAACGTGTAGAGCGAACGCCCTTCACTGGGGGTGGGCGATTGCGAATGATAACTGACAATGAAACAATAAAACGATTTCAATGGATTTTTATAATGGACAAGCGGTATATATATTAATATATATATAGATATATCTATATATATATAATATATATTATATATATATATATATTATATAATATATATATATATATTATATATATTAATATATATATAATAATATATTATTATTATATATCTATAATATAATATATATATATATCTTAATATATATATATATAATATATATAGATATATATAGACTATATATAGCTTGCATAAGATATTAATACTCAATTTTGGCAGACACGACTTGAACACATACCTATAAGATCACAATCATTCAACAATCCATTCAAATGGCTCTGTGGAATGTATACACATTTTACAACTTAGAACACGTATCTGTGGGTAGCGAGTTCAAATCCAGTTATTCATAGTCACCACCTCCAGTGCGCTTTACGTCTACAATAGTTCTGTGTCCATATATCAATTTAGAAATAATGCTAATTAATATTAAATAACGCTCCTCTCTATAACTGCTCTCGTATAATATGTAATTATGTATATATTTATACGTTGTTTTTACATACTGATATTTCTCAAACATATAAATAATGATTTATCATAAACTGAATTCGATTGAATATTTTCATAAATTAATATAAACTAATGTATTACAATGATAAATCCTCTCCATATCATGTGAATTTAGCCGCTTGAGGCGATCTAGCTAATTGTAATATTTAATTATTGTTATTATTAGGTCAATTAATGTACTAACATTGTTTATATAATAATATCACTCGACTTCAATCTACTGATCTCAGCTAGGGTATCTCTACACGTGCGATGTTTCCACTGGGAGAAACCGACAGACATGTTGACGGCCTTCCTATGTAATAATAAATATTCACACACGTTCTATATAACTTCGCGTGTGATCAACCGAGTAATTGTAATTCACGCCTATTTGTACTTTGTAAGCTATTGTTCAGTTCGTTTGCGCACATTGTGTGACGTATTCATGCATAATCAATAATCTATATAATATTGAGGTTTAATGTATTGGAACAAAGTGTGCCGAGCTTTGTCACGTCGTTACACTCGCGGCCTATTTAAATGTTTTAACATTTATTTTAATTGTATTTAAGTTATTCTGTAAGCTCCTTTCTGTTATATAATTTTTTTTTTTGTGAATAAACAATTTTGTTTAATTTATTGTAATAATCTGGCAACTTTCATGAATTGCCCGAGTGGTAGTCATTTGTCGCGTATAATTTATTTACATCATAACCGTACTTTGCTAATGAAATTTTACGCGATTTATTCATTAAAAATTCTTTAATTTAATATGTATAATCGCAAATTAAAATAATTAGTTACAATATTTATACAATAACAATAACGTGGCCGCTGCGGTCGCTGTGGCCGCTGTGGTAGTATTGTCTTTTAACCAAATGATGCATATTTTTAATTTGTCTACTCAACGCTTTTTGTGATATATTAACTTTTATTAAGTTATAAACTAATTACAATATTTATTGTTAGACTAATTCGTTTCTCGTCCTGTTCGCGCGTAGTGCGACTATTGTACTGTTTGTAACCAGTTGTATATGTATTTGGAATTAATAAACAAATTACCTGTATAGAGATTATGGTTTTATTTAGAGTGTCCTATTGTATATGGATATATTTAGATATTAGAGGTGTTTTTACTATTTTCTGTGTTGGTCAAGTTAACTGTGTTCTGCTTAACTTTGTGAGACAAAACGAAGAATTAACCTGACTAAAGAAACCTATTCTATGCAACAATTGAAATGGTAGTTAAATTTCCATTCATTACAGTATTCATTATAATTTAATATTAAATGTCTATTACAATTTTCACAACGTTACTAATCACAATCATTTATCATTAAATCTAGATATCATACCCGACCCGAGACCCGATATTGACCCGAGAACATAAGTTTGGCAAGAAGGTACCTTTTGCATAAGATATGTCATATCTCTTAAGAAGATTTTACAGGGACTGAATGAGACAATTGCTTTAATATTACTTCAATATTAAATACTAAGCTTGCGAAAAAGTAAACAGCATTTGGAAATATTACAAATGAATTTATATAAAAATTACGGCCTCGCCAGCTCCATCTGCTGACGATTGTATGAAACATCCCTAAGGTACCAAATTCGGGAACAGACAGATTTACCTCCAAATAATCCTGGCTTATATTTTTAAATTAAATATACTTTGGACCAATTTCTTAAATAAGAATAATATTTTATAATCGAAAATTAAATTTTACAAACTTGATAGTTTTGAAAAAAATTTAAAAACCTAAATTGTTGTGTTCGTCGTATAGCGAGGTGGTATATTTATGACACGTACCGGCTACCTCCAATTGGTAATAAATAATATCGAATTATAAATACCAATAGTAATAGTACCTACCAAGAGGTGTCAACGTTTTATTTCTACTAGCAACCTTGACATAATTTATTGATCAAATGTCATTGGTCTGTCACTTGTATTAAAAAATTAAATAGATAAAATATTCTTATTAGAATTAAACCGACTGAAAAGAATAATTTTAATTTTAAACGTTGTCTATTTAAATCTCGTTTTTTATCACTTTCTTGTACTTCATTAAGCTATTAATTAAGTTACAAACAATACAATGCGTAGAATGAAATATTGTTTTATTTTCAAATCAATAGCTTTCAAATATTTTATTTTAAATAAGAATAAGAATTTGTTGTCTTTAATACTCTGTCAATATTATTATTTGTATATATACATTTAATTTATATTTTGTTTTGTATAAAATTATTGATCTACATTAATTATTTTTATATTATTGTCCAAATTTAATATTATTTTTCAATAGTGTCAACTTGTTCTTGTACATTGTCATTATGGAGTGTAGACCTAAGAAGTACCAACTTAAACCTAAAGATCACCAATATAAAGTGTCCGCTCAAAGGAAGCAAGTTTAGGACAGACACCACAGCAGCCAAATGGAAGAATCTTAAAATCAGTTCCATAATTTTTTAAAAGGAATAAAGAATTCTGCTTTGATACTATTACGTAAATAGTTGATATTTTAAATAATGCCACAAAAAATATAAATAAATTTTAAATACAGCTTCAATCTAATTATAAATGCTATATTCATATAATCTCTATATGCTATACTAGCGACAATTATTTTCTGTCTGCAGATAAATACTCTTTCAACTTGTCCTCTTCACAAGACGGCCCTCCCTACCTCTACAAGCTATAAGGATAGAAGCGCTTTTACATATCAATAATAATGTTAAATACGCAATAAATTTTAAACATATATCTTGACGCTATTTTGGCCCGTACAAGGACAACATATGACGCAACAATGCACGGGCACAGTTTGGCAAAAAGAGAAGCCTATATCACTAAATTCTCTGTGCGGGAACATAACCTTATCGTCAAATTCAACAGTTCTCTTGCGATATCAATTGCATATAACAGATATTCTGTAGCTATTCGCCATTGACTATCGCAACGCTAGCTTGCTGAGCTTATTGTACACTAAAATTCGCACAATGGTCAATTTCGCAAGCAAATTATGTTATATAACTTTCCTTTATGTAGGTAGGATTTTCGCACAATGAGCATAAACTACTATGATCAAAATGCGAATGAAATAACTAGCATCACTTTGTTATATTATTGGGGATAAGCAAAAATCAAAGCTGGAATCGAACCAGCAACCACAAAACATTAAAATAAAAAAAAACATCGCAATTGCAGCAAACAGGAAGACGAACACAGACTATACATAAATATATAAAAAGAAAACAAATAAACAAATAATTTATAAGATTTCCATTTATTACGAATATAATAAGATTCTAAACATACGAGTCGAGAAGAATAGTGCCAGGAAGACACAGTTTGGTCATAAGAGCCGTTTCCCTCAGTCGTTGTCCATAGCTCAAACAAAGTTTAAGCCAAGCTCAAGATAAGCTTACACACTTTGGCTAAACAAGCTGTATCTCTCCTCTGGTAGGTGTCGGTACAAAACTTCTTATAAGAAAAACATTATACAATTGAATGTCAGTGTAAAATTGGCATCAAATTAAAAATATTAGCTAGCAACATTAAAGACTAGTAATATAAATAATATATTCAAAAAATTAAATAATGAATTAGAACAAAAATGTTGTGAACATTCTAACTGAAGACAATCCAATCACTATTTTCACAATGTCTACTGATCCTTATATATTAAATTGATTTTTAGCAACTTTAATAAAATGTCGCGCTAAGTATATTAAGATGTGTTCCTCAGAGGCCCAGACACTGACCACCCAGCCCATATAAAAATATGTATGAAAATTAGAATGGACAGACCAATGTTTGTTTTACATATACATATTAGATACTATTTAAAAATATTATAGATATATGTATATAATAAAATTTCCGTGTCCACTTACTATTAAATTTTACAAGTATGTAGATTTACTTTTAATGTCAGTACAAGAGTACATTAGGGAAACAAGTCCAAATTAGTTAGGTGGCACGCCGCTCTATTGACTAAATAGTGTTATATATACATAAAAATTAAATATATATATATAATATATATAATACTATATATAATAATATATGCTATATATATATATAGTATACATATACTATATAGATATATATATATATATATATAATATATAATAGAGATAGAGATATATATATATATATATATATATATTGTTAAAATTCTAATAAAATTACAGTACATATATTGGTAATAATATCTGACATACACCAGAGTGAAAGCTAAAATATTTCGCTGCAAAATAATCACAAAATATTGCACGAGATAATGCTGTCATTTTGAACCACGTTGATATATTATAAAGTGTTATTTCTTTGTGTTAAATTAATCAAAAGATGCCTAAATTTAACTTACGTCACTTTTCTCAAAGGAATCCAAAACTAATTCATACTAGAGTAGTACATTATCTAACATTTATGCTACATTATATAAATATGGCTAAATGAAAACAATAGATATGCACTAACATCATGGGTCTACTTTATACTATTGCGTGGAAATACATAATGCATAACTAAAGAAACACTAAATATTTATAACGTATAAGAGCTGTCAATTTATTATCAATCTTAAAAAAATTTCATTCGGTTCATTCATTAATAGATATTAATGCATCAACTAATTATAAAGTGATGTTACAATCTATACATATCTGGAAAATTACTTGGAAGTATGCAATATTCTACTCTAATAATGTTAACATACAAATAAAAAAACCTTATGTTATTATAAAAACGACAGTATAACAGCATTTTGATTAGAATTCTAAATCTTAATAGGGATGGGGACAAAATTTAAAATTAATATTAATCAATCATTGACAATAATCAAATGATTTATTGATATTTTTTTAAATATGGAAGCAGAGTTGTTGGAAGCTGCCACAGTCATGCCAAAAATGTATGGTAGTTGTCACTTAGATATAAAATATTAATATAATCTATATAATATTATTCTATAATCAATTGTCGCCCATCGCTATAAAAATATTTCATACATAAGTTATATAAATTAAATTATAAAAAATTGGAGGTAAATAATAAAAATAATACTACCAAGTTTAAATATTCTGCACTATACTCGTATATACATATAAACTATAAGAAATGGATTTGATTTATCAATAATAACAAAAACAAACACAAGGCTACAAAAAATTTATGACATTGACACAAAATTGAGGATTTTTAAAAAGTATAATGGATAAACCGAATATAATTATTATATACATAATCTAATATTTACTTACAATTTATCAAAAGACAGACAGACAGACATATACATATATTTACAGATATTATGAATAAGCGACGAATGCCACTACAGTAGTAATAATAATATTATTTATAGAATTGTTTAATAAACTCTTTTTACAATCACTTATACGATATAACACCACATCAAGATAGTGCGGGTTCAAATCCCATATAAAGGAAATTACATATTAAATCACGATCCATTGCATTCCATGCCTTAGAAATATAAAGGCCCATAATTGACGCATATTCAGAACATTCTTAGACACCATTATATATATATATATATATATATATATATATATATATAATATATATATATATATATATATATATATATATATAGATATATATATATATATATATATATTATATATATATGTATATATATTCATAATCATTATAATACAAAAATCAATTTGTCTGTCAATCATATATAGGCCAATTGACACTGAATAAATTATCAATTACAAACAGACATTTCAAACTATTTAAATATAAACATTTAGCTTTCAAATAAGCATTAGTGTAATTTCATATAAATCATAATATCCATATTCAATTACAAATATATTGAATTTTATATTTATATTACTTAAAACTACAACTATTTTATATTTTAGGTATGTATTGATAAAATTACATTAAAAATCACATTAAATTACGGAAACAATGGTGTTATAATAAAATCAATATAAAAACGTTGTATAATCACCATGAGACTGTAGATATAAAAGAATCTCTAAAGCATTTATATTTAATCTATTTCAACGTACATTCTAATTGTATTCTATAAGTATTGTTGGACGTAACATATACAGTGCTACCAACATAAGTATATAAATCAACTATTAATAGAATAGTTAAAATATTTTATATATATAACATAGTAATCTAATTGATTAGGTATCCTATTTTATTCATTAATTCGATATTATATTCACTAACTGAAATCCATAGATTATTTTAGATTAAAGAAAAAAACCGTTTAACTCAAAAAATCCAATGATTAAAAATGTTCATATGCAATCAATTATTTTTTAGTGGTGATATTTATTACAAATAAATCGATTAATATGAAATATATTTAAAAATGTATTATAATATACAATCAATTCATATAACCCACATTGTAAATACCTTTTTATAAACAGATTGTATTTCGGTTTCCGGTAAGTTTAGTTGAATAGCACAGAGTTGGGGTCTTCATTGTCCATTTGCTTGACATGCCTGAGTACATCCTTTTTGGTTATCACTCCGAGTAAACGGCTGTATTTAAAAAAAACCTTTCATTGATATATTATCCATATATATATATATAAAATATACAGAATAAATAATAATTTTGACAACTCTGCCAAAATATTTATGAAAAATAACAAAATTTATATAGTCTAGTCACTTGAGCAAAGTAATAGTGTATGGTGTACATCTTATAATTTATCTAAAGTATTACAAGTATTCCAATCCCTACATTATGAAAACTAACTAAACTCACCCATTGTGAGTGACGAGGGTCTGCCTCAGTCCCAGCTTCCGGAACATGTCCACAACGGTTTCCATGGGGGTCTGGTCCGTGACCGTGATGGGGGCCATGTCGAGGATCCGGTTGAGGGGTAAGCAAGCGATCGCAGGGTGTGGCTGGACGGGTCCCGCGAACACCACCAGCGATTGACCCGTTATGCCCTCCATCGTTCGACGTGCGTTGGCTGTTAATAGGATTTTTCAATTGTAAATATTGTATATAAATAGATTTAACTCTATTATGGCACAATTTAGTATATATCTTGTTGTAGAGCGGGCGGGATTCTACACCATGTAAAATGATATAAAAGAAAATATTACTTATGAACATCTATCTGATGAAACAAATTACCGATTTGTATTTGAACTGAATTTGATTAAAAAAGCAAGAAAAAAAAACAACTCGTCCTACCTATAGCCAAATTAAGATCCCTGCGAAGAACAAAACCGACAAGATACTGGGACTCCTTAGAAACAACAACTGGGTAGCCATTATGCTCTGTTTCCTTCAGGAGTGTCTCTACATCATCCACTGTCATCGAATCCTGAGTAATGACGGAGAGGGTCTCGTTGCGTCTGGAAGAATTGTAGGTTAGTAATGTGGTTCTAGAATTTAATTCTGAAATTTTAGCCATTATTTGTAATTTAACAACGTAATGGTTTTTAATAAGTCAGTCACTATTTGGCGTGTGTGTGTTGGCGTGTTTTATTTATATTATAAAGTAAAGTACCCAACAAAAACGATAATTAATTTAAGAATTAAATAAAAATACACCTGCAAATTTAATAAGTAAAAAGTTGTCTAACACGTTCCAAGTCATAGCCAACTCAACTAAACAAATAGAAAACCACAAACATCCAGTACCTAATACAAAAAAAGGGCCACTCACTTGGGCTGCATAACATCAGCTGCTAAAGACGTATGCTGGAATTCATCCTTGCTGTCCAAGAATGGGTAACCGTTGAGGGCGATGTGGGCATCATAAATACCCTGTCTCCCGAGAGCGTCGCCAACCCATTTGGACGCCATAGCAGCCGCCATTAGAGGCACAATGTATCTGACTCCACCAGTTAATTCGAACATTATCACAACAAGCGATACTGGAACAGGGAAGGCAGATTAGTGTTTATGTTTCAGTCTGATCAGTTGTAAGTAAGGAAAATTATATTATTAATATAAAATAAAATCGTAGTGGCAATGAGTCTGACTGTAAACGATGGTTGTTGGTTCGATTTCCAGTCGAGTGAATGAATAATTTCATTATCCCGCCCTGGCACGGAGACAGCGCGGCGTCGATTTTCGCAGAGCAGAGAACACAGGGTGCCGTTATGACGACAAGCTATTTTTTAAATTCGAAACCTAGCATTTGAAAATAACAGCAGATAAAAAATTGTACACCCGTATTTTAAATATATAATAGTGGCGAAGAGTATAATTCTTAGAAAAGTAAGCCGGCGTCGAAAAGAACATAACATAAATGAATTCAATCAGAATAATATGTTTAAAATGTTGCTCACGTGAGATTATTGTTAGTTAATAATTAATTTTTATTTACTATTTATTCATATATTAATCGAGATTACCTATACTTCGCCACTGATATACAATATAACATTAAGATATATTTAATATAACACTACACACACATTGCACAAATAAAAAATATTTCAAATGAAGAACCGACAGTTAACATGGACACACACCTACCTACAAAGAAGAGTACACAAAAAAAAAATGAACCGAACAATGACAAAGACCACTCACCAGTCATCCTAGTAACGCCGCCGAGTACCGCCGCGGCTCCCACCATAGCGTACAGTCCCGGTGTTATACAATCATCGCCAGTGGAACATTCTCCTGAGAACAGCCATATCTTGGGATACGTGTACGCCAGTTGTTCTACACCTGGGAATCAATTAGTAATATTTAAATGTAGTCGCCATGAAAAAAACACATTTTAAAACATAAAAAAAATACACAAACCGATGCCTACAATCCGTCCAGCTATAGCGCCCAGAGCCAGGCTAGGAATGAACAGACCACAAGGCACCTTAATGCCGAACGTGAACACAGTCATGACCAGCTTCAGCACCAGGGCCAGGAGGAGCAGCCAGATCGCATGGTAGACCTCAGGGCCAGCCGCCGCCTTCTCTATTGCCGAGTTCACATGGGTGAAGTTGCGGTTATAATCACTGTGGAGATAATTAGAGATAATTATGGAATCATTGTCCTAGTAAAATAATTTAAAAAAGAAATGTTTTTTTTTTTAATTATTGCACTTTTGATTTACTGTTTATCCAGCATATATAAATAGAGAGAGATAACAGGTGTTCGGTTCACTTAAACGAATGCTTTTCCACTTTCGCCTTACGATAACGCCTAATCGGGATTTAAAATTAAAATATTGTTAGCAAATACATACTTCTACAACAGTATTTCAATATTGTATTTAAAATAAATACATATAAGAAACTCACCACAGCGGATCAGAATTAGATATTCCACATTGATTGAACAGCAAATATATCAATTGACTTGTGTTCATCCTCGTATACGGGTTCGGATATGCTATGATGGCCGTCACCAGGGTTACCACTAGGACTTCGGTTACAGGATATTGTCCTAGTTTCGAGTATTTACGATATCTGCACCAGTAGATGTTGGCTTTTATGAATATTGTTGCTATGCAGCCCTACAGCAAGGAAGGTATTTATTATAAGATAAGTAAATTTCATGTATATATTGAAGTAATAAATTAAGTAGTAACAAAATTAATAATAATAATTAAGTATTTGAATACAATGGCTTATGCAAGTAGTTTATTGTCTACATAAAAGTACAAAAACACACATTCATAGTTTCACGCTATATAAATAGCTGGGAAGCTGAAAGAACGCAGCACTAAACGCTGCTCTCCTTACACACTTCTTTCGTGTCGTTTTCTGTCATTGACCTCTTCATACATGCCCTCAGAGAATTTTCACCTGACCTTCCGCCAGCATCTTCGGCACTGTGTTCAGGTCAACCGAGGTCTCTCTCTACATCTCTTACCACTGACTCTTTCATAATATGTCTATTTTACGATTGTTTCACCACTCACTCTACCGACGTGCCCAAACCACCACACTCACTGTTACAGTCATAACATCCTCGCTAGTACCTGCCATTCTGTCTACCTCTTCATTGTCGGCTAAACTGACTCCGCATACCCTACGTGGAGATCACATCTCCACATCATCCATCTTCCTTTCATTCTTCTCCTGCCATATCCACGTCTTGGTGCCGTCTAACAGTGCCCGTACCATGCGTGCAGCTAGACATGCATGCGGACATCTCGCCGTCTCATCATTAAATTTTATAACTTAGTAAATCACGTATAATATATTTTTTTTAAATAAATTTCATAGTGATCAGAGTTGGAATCGAATTCACAACTAACACGTTTATAATACGACACTGTTCCACAGCGCCACGACGTTCAAACAATATAATATTTACTTACACCAATAATACCCAATCCCAAAAAGGGTATAAGTTCAAAGAATATCCACGGCTTATTATATTCCACAAAGAACAGAACAGAGTGCTCATTGCCAAAGGGGTTGATGGAGCGGAGTATGAAAGCGGCTATTAATGCACAAAAGAACGACCGCCATAGTGTCTTCAAGGGAAAGTAGTAGGACACCTGGAAAACAAATTGTATATGTAAAAATATAATATTAAAATTTATTTTACATGTAACTGTGCACGATATTATTCAAGTTTTTCAGTCAAGTAAGTAACCGATAAATAATACATAGATTTCTTTATATAAAATTAACATATATTTATATGACACATTGGTATGAACAAATACCAATGTGGAATAACCAGCTGGGTGAATTGGGATAAAAGAAAACCTAGTTAATACATCTGATTTCACGCCCAATCACAGTATTTTGATTCTCTTGTCAGATCAAGGAATCAAACCCCCTACGACCGCGATCTCTCTGCACCACTATATGCTCGACAATTATTTACAACTCATAATTTCATATAGGCTTACCTCTTCAAGACTGAACAGAACACCACCAATGGGTGCACCGAAGGCAACAGAAACCCCAGCAGCGGCGGCTGCTGAGAGAATCTCACGCTTTTTAGCCTCATTCCTTCCATATTTTGGGAACAGGTAGGAAAGAATGTTACCTGTTAAATAATAATAACTATAGCGTATATATATTTTTCAGAAATTCTTAGCACTGTAAAGATAGTTGAGTTAAGCAATGCACATCGCGGTCATGAATTGATGGGTGCGCGCGGATGACTAAGGTGCTTTACATAGTAGTTTAGCCGTGTTTTGTTCTATCACATTTTTCATTATTTTGCGGAGTGCGTACCTACTCCATTCAATGTACATTAAATATATATTATTAAATATGTATAAATGATTACAATTATTCTTTTTTTATCATAAAACTTTAAACTCGTAAACCTTAACGAAAATTCAAAACCAAACTAAAGAAACTCACCTAAACAGCTAGCAATATGGACCATAGGGCCTTCCTTGCCCAGAGACAGGCCGGAGGACACGGAAAGTATGAGTCCAACCACTTTAATGATCAACGTCCACTTGCCCAGGTAGCCGCGGATTATGAAACCGCTGAGGATTGTTTTGATCTCGGGGATACCTTTAAATTTTGATAATTAATTATTATGACATTTATCTTGCGTTATATTGTTTCTAAGCTTAATAATACATCTGATCCATTCTGTTGTGACCAAACTCACCTGACCCACACGCGTAGGGCGCGAACATTCTAACAAGTGACGCAGACAGAGCGGCAAACAGGAGCGCCCATATAATATAGAATAGGTAACTGATTATATACGCTCCGGGACCATCGCGCGACTCGCCGAATAACTGTGGCCAGGTCATCCACTAGAATAACACAATTATGTATGAAAAACGTACATTATCATAGCTTGAGAACTATAACTGTTAGATATATTTACAGAATCTAATTATTCAATAAATATCAATCAATACAAATGGATTTTATCATATATACGGAGAAGTACTCACTTGCGAGCAATTCCCATGATCGAAGGTGATCTCGTCGTTTGACCAGCAACACTGTTCCCTGTTGAACCAGAACGCTTGAGGGCATATCCCGAACTTGAGATCGGTCATCCAAGACGCGCCGATGTCTATCACCCCCGCTACCACACCAGTGCATACGCCGACCAGTAGCACGCATACCCATCCTGACCACGCGTCGTGGGCTCCCTGGACAATGGGCACCAACGTTAAAGTCATCACACAATACTGACTTATAAAATAACGAGTATAAGAAAAATTAAAAAAAAAAGTGCTAATTCGCCAATTCGATTCATTTTCTAAACATATTCGTACACAACAAGGACATATAACATAAATTTATGTATATATAAATTTATGTATATATATATATATATATATATATATATATATATATATTATATATATATATATATATATATATATATATATATATATATATAACACTTACTTTAATTAAATCCCAAATAGAGTCCTGGCGCTTCTTCACTATGTGCCTGTGTCGCATCCGATCCCGCGCTATGTCCCTCTGCCAATCGATGGTGTGGAAATCGTCATACTGCCCGATGCCGGGTATATCGTCCGCGTCGCCTGTAACAATGGGAAAATTGCAAATTGCAACACAAAAATACAAAAATACATTAATATTTCATATACATATAATATTTTATAAATATATTTTATGTACATATTTACTTGCTGTTCATTTATTTATATTATTTATTATATTATCTCTTCTCATAAAAAATATCGATATTAAATGTATTATTTATATATAATTATTATAATAACGCATTGTCTAATAAATTTAAACAATTTGTATTTATTCAGCCGAAATTTTTCATGTCCAAGAAGAAGAACATATAAATATACAATTAAATAATAATGTATAATTTAAAAAAAAAGACGATAATAGTTACCTTAGTTAGATTTTATTATAACAGTCCAACAGATAACCGTTTAGGGACGCGATTTTATAATGCAACGCAATTGCGCATGTCACGCGTTATGTCAGTACAAGACAAACACAAATCAAAATTAAACTACTTTTTTTGTCAAAACTAAAAATTCACAAAGTGAAATGGTTTCTAAACATCCAGACAGAAAAACTGATAAGGTTAGATGATTCTCTATTGTAATTATATAATATATATATAAGTGAATAATTAATAAGATTTCTTTCATTAGTAAAACTATTGATTTTATATGAAATGGGAACCTCCCATTTAGTTTAAAAATGTAAAAACCAGGCCCAGAATGAGATATTTTATCATTATTGTGTAGTATTTCTTTTAACCTGAACTCCTTAAACATATAATTCACTTAATATTTCACAAAACAATGGGATTTTAGATGATTTTTTCTTATAGCAACTGTCAAGATAGTTTTTTTTCCGATATCCACTCTTAATTGTAGAAGAAAATATTATGTTCAGTTCATAAATAAATAAAGTTCTATTACTTTAAATTTACATCTTATTTATGATTGACATGCAATAAATTTGAAATATTTTGATAAGTTTACCAAAATACAATGGTGAAAACTATATTTCAATTGGTTAAGCTGTTCCTGAGATTAGCGGGCACAAATGAACAGACAAATAGACAAAAAATTAAAAATTATTGTTTTGGGTTATGTTATATTTATGCCCCTTCTAATAATCGTCTTTTCAATATATTTTTCATGTACAGACACCATTCAGTTACATTTCTATTATATGTATAGATTTCAAATATTAAGTACTATAATCATAAAAAATATTCAATAAATATGCGTTTTATAAGTTATGATTTTATAAATGATTGAGAAAGAACTTGCAGCTTCAATCTTTTTGATTTGTAGGCGGTATAGCAACATATAGTGATATATAAAAATACATATGAATGGTTTTGACATATTTATAAGATGATATTTTCAATTATCTTATATGTAGCCTTTGAAATGCAAATACAAACTAAATCTATTTATCTAAAGTAAGGACAGGTTAATTACTGTCATATTAGTACATATACCTTACAAATGAACAAATACACCTTTAAACGATTGAGTCATTAAAAATTTTATACAAAATTTTATATATATATACATGCTTTTAACTATCATGACATGAAGTCAACAAAAAATTAATAATTTCCACTGTATTGTACTACAACACAAATTTAAATCATTTTATTGTTTTATACTGATTATGTATGATAATATTGAATATTAAAGATATCATTAGCTAACAAAGACATTCATATACTATATTTCTTGTACAACTTTACTAATAGTACAAAAAATTTTGTTTAAACCTCAATATTAGGTAGAAAGGGACAAAATTGTAATCAATTTAACATTGTCAGTTTTGAACCACCATTTTCCAAAATAATGACAATATTTGGTTCGGTAATGGAGTTTTGAATAATACAAAATTACACAAATTATTATCTGCACTACGCTAATTTCAATATTTATTAAATTATTACTCATCAAATAAAAAGTCTAACAATTTTGATCATTACAACTTATATTGTTTGTCAGTATGAAGTCATGTGACTTCCAACCATTGCTTGATTTTTTACATGAAATGAAATTTTTCATATGAAAAATGTATAGAAATTTTATATGAAACTGTACAGTGTTTTATTTATGTAGAATTATGTGTATACGAAAATAAAATTAATGTAATGATTGTTATAATAAGAAATGGCAATCTATCTGTGTGACAAAATACAGATTTACAGCGGAAAGTCAGCAATAGGTGAAAAAGAAAAAGCAAATAGTTTATTTACATACCTTGCATTCCTGAGAATATAACTGCGTCCCCTGTAAATGTATTACAATTATTTAATTAACACGGCGAAAGGCACTTGCATTATCACATCGACTTTTAATGACTTTTGAAAGATTTTTTGCAGACAGTTAATTAATTCAAGATAAAATTTGAATATTTTAGGTAGTAAAATAACGATTTGTTAACAAAAAGAATAAATAGAATCAAAATAAATCGGAAATTAGAATAGAATTTGGGCCATGGATGACAAATAAGCAATGAAACGTCAACTTGTCAAAAAGGTTGCCATGCGTAAATACAAATGAACAACAATACAATGCATGCAACGATATATACATTTTTAAAGATAAATGATTATCTACTAATATGATAAAGATTAATATAATATCATTATTATTTAGAACAACAAAATAACAAAAATATATATTATAGTACATACGCTTGATGTTGAAGTTATTGTATGTAAGTATGTATTATTATATTTTCTTTTATTTATCATTGGGTTGTTTCATATTTTAAAGTCCTACTATTTAAGATTTTTTATCGAAAGCATTTTCATTTTATTTAATGTGATAATAATTAAAAATAATTGATTTTACCTACATAAGCGACAAGAGGTTCCGTAACGTCAACGTCGAAATTCTCTCGAGAATCCATATTTATATTTACACACGAGTTATAGTCATGAATTGTTTCACGTAACTTCCATAAAAACCTATACATCTGTATCTTATCTAATTGATAACATTAGTGACTGGCGTTAATTTATATGTATTGAATTCAACAGATAATCGGGTTTATTCATTTACATTTATTTATTTTGTGTAAGGCTGACAACAATTTTTCTGTTTATTTTTATCTGCTTTTGCCGGTACTTGTCTATGTGAGCCTTATAAAATAAATTTCATGAAATCATCTAGATTCATATACAATTTTAATTTTGTTTTTCGCGTTTAAGTTACATTTCTAATTTTGGTTTATTTTCAAATTAACTGCGATTCAGGGTCAACGATGAACTTGATGTCAGAATAGGTACATGAATGTAAAGAAAAAATATTGAGAGAAATTAACGGTTATCTGTTGCTTAAAATATTCCCCGTTATATATATTTAATACGAGCATTACGTTATAAACAGTGTCAAGCCGCCACGCTGCAATTAGTGTGAAAAATTTAGTAGTGTAGGTACACTTACACATAAGGCACTACAGCCTGCCAGCTAAAAGCCTGATTAACTTTTAACAATGAATGACACATACTAATACATTTCGATATGATATTCTAAGTTCTATGTGATTTAAGAAGTTAATAATAAACACTGCGGCTGTTGCTAAAGAAAAAAGCTAATTTCAAGAAGCTACTGGTTACACATATATATATATATATATAATTATTAATACATTTCCGGTGACTTTCTTACCGGCAGATGAACCGAAGTACTGAGCGATGTACGCTTAAAAGTAAAAAATATATATTATTTACATATAATTTAAAGTCAACATTTCATTTCTATTTAATTTACGTGACTTTTTAGGTATTTTACTGATACATGATTTGTTTAAAATATACGCAGCAAAGGCTCTTTTAAATACTTTATTGCCATATTATAAATTGATTCCCAAATTAAAAAAGATAACATTCAAAGATATAAATACATTATAGAATAAAAATTGTTCGACAACTATTAAAAATAAAATACTCGAAAAAAATATTTTTTTATACAAAACAAAATAACCTAAGCTAATAATCACACACCATATAATAACCGAAACCAAAAATTTCCTCATAAAATTCGAATCACATGTAATTAGATATCTATCTACCTCAACAGGAGACCCACCTAAATACCAAATAATTTCACCAAGAAAAACACCCAAGCATTTTAAAAAAATCGCACCAAATACTTACAATTAGCACTGCCCGTGCTGCCTCTGCTGCCGTGCTCGTACAACTGGAACGTACCGTGGTTGGTAGGCGTGGAGGCTTCAGCCGCACGGTGCGGCCCTGGCGTTATGTCTACCATGTCATCCTCCGTTGTGGGGTGACGGCCGTTACTTGGACCACCCTGGATTGACGAGGATGTTAGTTAGATTTCTAAACAGTTATATCAATAAAAGATGTATTTTCTTATACTGAATTTAATAACTAAGGCCGACACAAATTTGTATTAAAACATTCTACTTTATAATATATATATATATATATATATATATATATATATATATATATATATATATATTATATATATATATATATATATATATATATATATATATATATATATATATATATATATATATATATATATATATATATATATATATATATACATATATATATATATATAATATATATATATATATATATATATATATATATATATATATATATATATATATATATATATATATATATATACATATATATATATACATATATATATATATAAAATGCATACATACTGAATAGGTAATATAGAATATTTTAGTTAACCTCTTAAAACCTCTTAGAACGTCGAATTTTAGCTATTAAACGTTTATTTATTCTCCTGTGCAATAAGTAAATAAATAATATACCTATTTAACATTAATCCATAAATCATTTCTTTAAAATAATTGTTTAGAGACTTGGATATATGTATATATTTTGAAAAGCAAAATAAAATAAGGTCACCTACTCTTTAACTATTAAATACTTATCCTTGTGTTTACAATAATCTATTCAGATTGAATAAAAATAATAAATGATAATGTAAATTAAGTTTTCTTATTGTACGTAGAAATACTGTAGTCTAAAAATATATCGTTCAAGTACTAATAGTACCTACTCGCGTATCAAGTTATTTTATTATTGTAGGTATTAGGCTGAGGAAAGTACTACTTATAAAAATTGACAAACATAAATTTGCGGTCGTTTACACAAATTTTATATGAAATGCAATATAAGTTTGTAATGGTTTTTTTTCTATGACATATCTATATTTCCATTTGTCGGACTTATCCCTCTATTTGTACTATAAGTTGTAATTTATCACCAAATTACATAACTCTAAGTCAACGGGAAGTACCCTGTAGACTTAAACTATGCGACGATTTTCATACAAAACGCAAAAACAAATTAAGCATAAACACTCATATCTTTGGTTGCGTTGATTTAAAAGTTTGTTTTTTATCTGTGCTTCAAGAGGTCATCGACTTGATGATATTAATTCCAACTTGATTCTTCCCATATGATTTGGGAGAAAATTAACTTGACAGACAGACAGACAGCAAAGTGAACACATAAGGGTTCCATTTACTTTTTCTTTTTAGATACGAAACCGTAAAAATTAAAACGCATAGAGAAATTGTATAAAATGGCGATACGCTACGACGCACAAAAGCTTATGAGCTATTGACCATACACAATAGAATTTGGACGAATTCACAATTTCATTTTAATCGGATCTGTGGCTTAGATTGGCCTTTAATTTATATGTTCTGCCGACCAAACCGTTTAATTTGAATTTATTTATTAAATATATATTATATTCCATGTTCGGTGTTCCTCGCGCGGTTAGAAAATCTATTATTTATTCGAAACTGTAAATACTATGTTAACTAATAAGATTTAATTATGAATTAATCACAACTAGAAGCAATGCTTTTAAAAGATATTTAAGAACTATATTTAGAAAAATATCGAACTTTTAAGCTGGATACAAGCTTAATATTCTATAGTCACTTTATATACT
Source organism: Dione juno (assembly GCA_037127375.1). Taxonomy (NCBI): domain Eukaryota; kingdom Metazoa; phylum Arthropoda; class Insecta; order Lepidoptera; family Nymphalidae; genus Dione; species Dione juno. The sequence goes on from JAXRJS010000003.1 coordinate 859,391, forward strand.
TCAATAATAAATAAATAGTTTTTTATGATGTTTTTTATTTTTTTTATTAAGTCAGCCACAAGTCACGGAGGTCGTCCTAGCGCAGCGGCACAGGATCTCACTGTAAACGCAACGGCTGTAGGTTCGATTCCTAGTCAAGGAAATTAAATATTTTCATGTGAAAACGTGTCACAACACCAGGTTCACTTCGTCACCCTTCTATATGCGGGATGGATTTTGAAGTGAATTTATTTATTTTAAATTTTAAAAGTAATATTCTTATAGCTAAATGGGAAATAAATCAAATATATTTTTTAGATATTCTGCAGATGCTTTAATATCTGTAATTATATTTGTATATTTTTAATTAAAAAGACAATATGACTGTGATCATTTTTTAAAATCGATTTGAACTTGATATTTTTATACATCAATGTATCGATGTTTGTATATAAATAATCAAACAATTACGGAGGTCATGGAATATCGTATGATATGCCGATAACTAGATACGCCAGTCCGCTTGGTTAATTTTGCGGTGGATTATTGTTTTACGTTGTATTAGCGATAGTATGATATCCTTAATTGTTTACGACGTATATAAATAAAAATATATATATATATATATATATATATATATATATATATATATATATATATATATATATATATATATATATATATATATATATATATATATATATATATATATATATATATATATATATATTTCGTCTTATAAAATACTTAATCGATGTATTGCTTAGTTAACGTTTTGATACATGATTGCACGTAAATACGTAGTTTCAGCTACGTATTTACGTGCAATCATATATATGCATATATGTGCATATAATATAAAAAAAATTTAAGTTCTCATCTCAAAATCGGAATCACCAAGCGCATACATTTCATTACAGTACATTTCAATTTCATACCAGGAGTCCCAGAAATATGTATAAAACGCTTCATTTTTTTTTCATATTTCAACAAAATAATTCCACCTGATACCATTATACAAAATAAAATGCAATGGCGACTCTAACTTTTTAACCGTTCAAAGATTATATTGATTCATCTCCCATAAGAGCAAAAAAGATATATAATTACGAGATACATATTTTAACAAAAAAAAAAAAATATACAAAACTAATATTTGAAGTTATTAAAATTTTTTTAAAAACAATAAACTACTTTATTACTTACTTGCTCTAAACAAATGTGTTCACGCTCACGTAACTTCATACAGAGTTATTTAATTATATTTCAATACAAAATACTATTAGCTATAAGCACAGAATATTTTCAGCCGACAAAAAAACACTAAACAGCCTATCGCGTTAGGATTAAATTTGTTAGCTGTGCACGACGTTCGCCCGTACCGTCGTACTGACTGGGATAGGGAAAATCAATAAAACAAGGTTCTATCTTTCGCTACAGCCCGCTTACTAGTGATGTGCGCGACACATGTCGACTGCACGATAGTGTTGGGAATTGGGCATGCGTTTGGGTTTTTATATGGAGACAGTTTATTGGGATATGCTCTCATATATAAAGAAAATATTTTTTTGGCTATAAAATACTCGTAATAATATTCTGTTTTAAAAATAATTGTAACAATTTAGTTATTAAAGTAGAAAAAAGAGTAATCGATATATTAAAAGACGTAATCAAACATATATATTTTATTAACTCGAGCAAACTACAAATATAGAATATTACTAGAGAAATATAGACTTTTCGCTGTGTGCCTAACCCTATACAGGGAAATTACTATGCACAGCTCCTCCAACCCCACGTCTCTCGCAAATAATGGAGACTGGCTTGTATGCGGTCAGATTTTAAAATATATATGTCATATATGTATTTAAATATTAATGTTTTATTTTATATTGTTGATAAGCGTAACAAACGGCTTATCTGAAAGGAGAAGTTATTCACCGGTATAATAGAAACGATACCTTGCTTGAGAAAAATATTACATCGATCCTAAAGTATTTCAAAGTCTTTATTTATAATAAATCTTATATTATATAGACATCTTGAGTCATTATATATAAATAATATTATTAAGCATATATAAATATTTTTCATACGATTTATAACTGCATTATATGACATGCAAAATTATTTGCCATTCAGACCAACTGGGTCAGTACTTCCCTGTAATTTCACACTTAATCTATTCAGTCTATGTATATATGTATTATATAAGATCAGAATCAACTAGCAATAGGATAATGCTGGATAATAGGGATGTTGTCGTGCATCGCGGCATGCCAACTCCATATTTGCTACGCAATTTCGATACCAACTTGGTCCAATAATAATTATTTCATAACAATAAATAATAAATTATTTATTTACTACAGTACCTATGTGTTATAAATACACTCTAGAAGAAGAAAATCTACGATTAATATTATTCATACACAGATATTTAAATACAAGATGAATAATAATATCTACATATATCGTCGTAACAGCTTGAATAGCTATGTTTTCTTTCACAAATTTGGTGAGAAAGGGCTTTATAGCTTATATAAGGATCTAATAGCCTTATCAATCGCTAGGCAAGTCGATATAGCTTTTTGGTAATATCAAAAAAAGCCATTTAGAATTCCATGGCATAGCATTCCACCATGCGGTTGTCTGGCTAATTGTGTTAGAGGAAGAAGACGAAACGCTCGTAGTAGCCCAGGTATTGACACTTGCCACAGAAGTGTTAAAGGGGCTTTAAAATGTGAAAATCCTTCAATTTCCACTCCTCATGATGCTGCTCCTTGATATGCCATGCATTGTACCTAATATTTAAGCTTATTATGATTATCTATAAAGAATAGATTAAAAAAAACTGAACTAAATTAGCCATTTTGCAGCTACACAAAAATAAGTATCAAATATTAGCGTAATGAATGGCTTAAACTGTTAATTAAAAACGGTCCAACTGCACTAAGCCGCTTAAATTGTCCAGCAACTGCTATCATTCATAAATCTTTAATTCGATATCGAAATGTACTCGTTCGCTTATTACGAAATATTCAATATTCAATTTGTTTACAGAAAGCTATGATTTGTATTGAAAAAATGAACGTATACGACAGCAAATTTATAATACCGTTAAATATAAATGTAAGCAAAACGATTCACCAAATGAAGTGTGAAGATCAAACATTCGATACGCCTTGAAAGATATGAGCGGCTAAGGGACTATATCATGTGCTTGTTATTAAAATCCTTCAGGACTAATAACAATATATAAAGGTAAGCTCGACGTAAATTATCTTAAAAGTTATATTATAATTATTTTATTAACTTCACGCTGTATATAGAGAGAACCTAGTGACGCCGTTCTCCGCTTTCTCATATATATATATATATATATATATATATATATATATATATATATATATATATATATATATATATATATATATATATATATATATATATATATATATATATATTATATATATATATATATATATAATATATATATATATATATATATATATATATATATATATATATATATATATATATATATATATATATATATATTATATATATATATATATATATATATATATATATATATATATCTATATAATATATATATATATATATATATATATATATATATATATATATATATATATATATATATATATATATATATATATACCTATCTCTGCATCATTATACAAGTATAATATATGATTGTTAATGAATTAATTTTATAACATTTGAATACGAAATGTGGTTTTGTTTCCATTAAGCATTTATATCTGAGATAGATATATTGTAATTAATATTAAATCGTACAAGCGATCGTATAATCGTACGTTTGGTTACAAGCGATGGTTGCCGATTCGATTTCCATTAACGTTTACATTTATATTTAATAATATTCCCAATTTTGTAAGTAAAATGGGATTTTAGATTCTGTAGCATTTGTTTTTTTAAATGGATATCATTTAGAAGAGATAGATACTTCATACATAGAACTTCATATAATATTTTAATAATACATAAAATAAAAGTTGTCTATCAAATTGACAAACATCACCGTATATAAGCATATTGGCGGTTATTATATGAACTTAATTAGCCTTGAGAGGGACACTGTAGAATCGTAAAATACGCTGTTTTAGAATATAACCCTTCTAGCTAACAATGAGACAACGCTTATTGTAATCATATGGACAATTTTACATGTAAATTCTTATTGTTTTCAATTTCAACCCTTCGCTGCCGACAATGTTGTTATTTTAACGGTTTGGACGTTTTACAGTTTTATAAAGAGTTGTCCACCTATTGTCGGATATATATATATATATATATATATATATATATATATATATATATATATATATATATATATATATATATATATATATATATATTTTGTTATATATTAAATTAATCGACCATTTTTATTCTTACAAAGTGATAATTAACGAGATTAAATATCTATAGTATTTTATTAATACGCTTTATAAACAAACTATTAATCATTGTAACATATAAGGGATTCTAGCCATTCATGTAAAATATGTAAAACAAATAATAATATGGAAAAAATAAATAACTCAGATATATCTGGATAAAAAGATACAAGTACTTCAAGTGTACCACAATCGCATACAGTTAGTGCACACGATTCTTTGTCACATTGTCGAGCTGAGCTAGTGTATTTATGGTCAGGTTGCAGCAGATATAAGTATTTTATTGTTAAATCTCGGGAGTCAATAACGGGCAATTGGATGGGCATTCATCTCCATCCGTTGTCGTGTCTATTACAGACACAGACCCTCATATATTTGCATAGCCGTTTTAACAACACATACATGTACACGGATTCTCTTTTTTTTTTCTATGCTTTATAGAGTTCGATGGAACTGTTGTATTTTTAATATTATATATAAACTAAATATCGATTCATTACTAGTACTTAAACCAATTGCATAAAACTAGCGATATTGGGAATTAAAATTTCGATAAAATTACAGTTTTCAAATCTGTCGGGAACGATAAAAATAATTCTTCTTTTATTAGAATATAACATTTCAACTTGTATAACATGTTCGTGTCTGTCACGTGATAATGTTTCGAGCACGAATTCATTATCATAATTAAAATTAAATCTTCGTATTTATGATGTAATATATATATATATATATATATATATATATATATATATATATATATATATATATATATATATATATATATATATATATATATATATATATATATATATATATATATATATATATATATATATATATATATATATATATATATATATAATAAAGGATGCCGTTGTTTTCCGAGCCTGCAATAGTGTAACGGAAAGAAAGTAAATAATGGAATGTTCTAACACTCAAGAGTCTCTGCCTATTCCATTTGACGTTTAATTCTAATAATATAATAGAAAAACAATGAGTGTATCCTCATATTGATATCGAAACGAGTCTATCGCTCGTGAACTAACTGCGAATAATATTATTTAAATGATTCTAATGTTATCTACTAATGCGCTTTATAAGCAAAAAACATTTGATTTTTGGTGTGTTTATTATATTATTATCATTTGGATAGAATTGTGTCCTACATCTTGAGGGTTTTAAAAATTACTTATACAAGTACCTAATTTACTTGCAGTATGTGGAACTCGGTAAACTCACTTTATGGTGTAAATCACTGATTAGCTTATTTGGCTTTTGATAACAATATTAGCTTAAACATATTTGCTAACTAGAATTTTTTTACCAAGTTCTCTTTTCAGTACTTAGTAACTTCCAAGTTGAATTACCAAAACTTATAAGGCATTCTATAGAAATATAAAATTCTTTTTTTCATATTATATCTAAAATTAATTTGAAAGATTAAAAATTCATGAAAAAACCGAAAAATATTGCAAATATGAAATAAAATAATTGTTATTATATATGTTATATAAATTTAATCATGTTTCATTCAAATTTAAATCTCTTGCAGTATCCAAATTTACACTGCTTTATCCCACTGCTTTCCACTATCATGACAGTTTAATGTTTATAAAACATTGAAACAGTTTAATGTAAAGATCTTACATCAGGTTGTAATCTCTTAATATACACCAAATTGTTATTAAAGAGTTTAAGAACATATTTTTTACTATTATTGAATTTAATTATTTATTGTCTAATGTTTATACAACTTTGTATATCTATAATCATTTTATATTTACAAAAGTGAATAATATGTATTCAACTGAGAGTTTGTTATTATTACTGTACAATATTTTTTTATTGTCTTGTGATAGTATAATAAATATTTAAATTAATTTTAGTTGAAAATAAATATTTACCTTTTTATAAACAGATTGATATGTAGTGCCCATTTTATATACAGATGATTTGAGTGGAAACCTCTCCATTCTACTCTTCTGAAAGCAAAATCGTATTTTTATAAACATAAGTTTTATAATCTTTAAGTAACATGTAATTTTAAATAGTAAAATTACTTTTGGAATCATAACTTGCTTACTCCTTTATTATAGCAACTCTCATATATATGGTTTATAATGATAATGTTATCATTATAATTACTTAAAAATTAACTCTTATAATTTTTTATGCAAAATTTTCATCATAGTTGACAGTTTTCTGGTAACAACGCCCTCGTTGTAACTTGAGGTTTAATATTAAATTACGTTCTCGTGTTTTGAACTCGAGACACGAGTGTTTCAGTAATTCTGATAATATAAAAATCAATCGTTGAAAACACATCAAGCATCTTTAACTTGACCTAATATTGTGAAATTCGCAACTATATAATAATAGAAATAAAAAACTCGGATTTACAAAACACTAACCTAGATATATTCGGACATGTTTTCTTTGCTTTAGCGTAAAATGGATATACATAAACAGTGGACGATTACATGAAGCACAGTGGAAACTATTGCGACGCAGATTACTATTTACGGCGAAATCAAACGAGTTTTGATTGAGGCTGGTAAGGTAATACAAGAATAAACGTTCGCACTCCGTTCTAAAATTGCATTCTAAACGTCAACTGTCAACTGTTATGACTCATGATTGTCATGAATGTCAGAATGTTCACAGTGGTGTCAATAGACTTATCAAGTATCAGCCGCCAACGCTCAATGCGCATGTACAATATGTACATGTTGTAATACTTAATAATTAATAGAATTAATTTAAAATTAGCTTATAGTAATTATGACTTATCTACCTAGTTTATAGTAACGTGATAGGATGGCTTATAATAATACAATATTTTGAACATTTAATATAAATAAAAATATTGTTAATGTTTCTTACTGTTTCTTTCTCTTGCTTAATAACTATTTTTAATTCTCAATTGTTTAATCATTATTTTTATCTTAATGAAAGTAGTTCATGTCGCCATAAACTTAATCTGAACACTTAGTCCAATCATGTTCAAATTTAAGATTAAACTTATAATTTTATAAATTAATTATCTTAAGACATATTGCGACACTGCTTATATTTGTTGTAAATTCAAATTAATTATAAATTAATATTATTTACTAAAAAAATACCTTTAAATAATTGTAATGCAAATAACAAATTTCGTTAAGCCTAAAAACATTAAGTAAAGTTAAACAATTCACTTTTTTTAAAACAATCGCTCTCTCTCTCTCTCTTGTTTTATAACTATTTTTAATTATCAATTGTTTAATTTAATTTAATTTTTATCTTCACGAAAGTAGTTCATGTCGCCATAAACTTAATCTAAACACTTAGTCCAATCATGCTCAAATTTAAGATTAAACTAATTATCTTTTAAATTAATTATCTTAAGACATATTGCGACACTGCTAATATCTGTTGTAAATTCAAATTAATTATAAAAAAATAACTTAGAAATTCAGTTCATATGTGTATAATTATGCTTTAAGTTCATTATTTATTTTGTTGGAAACTGCCTATTTTAGAAATTATAGTTAAAGTCATTGATGAAAATAAACTAAGATGGGATTGGAAACGACAATCTTTTCAAATATCACTTCAATTTTACAAATATTACTTCATACAGTCAGATATTTTACGACAATGTTAGCTTATAGTTAACAACTTTTATAAACATTATGCTTGCATTTAAAAATAATGTTTTGGTTTGTAAATATTAGGAACTTGTTATAGTAATTTTACCTAATACTTGTCATTAATTTAAAACATTTTACGGGTGTCTATAAGAAATATATCAAATTTCTAAATTACTTTATATCTATCTATATCTATCTATTTAACAATTTTCAGTTAAATTATTGAATGACATTTTTTTTCAAATGTCTTGTAACTATTAATAAATAAAAAAATAAAAACCGATCTATTGTGAACTGGCTACATCACTAGACACATCCGCTGATTCGTATAAAATGGCGTCAGCCGAGTTTTTAGAACAAGCTTTGTCTACAGACGTTGATGAGAATGCTGTAAACGCGATCGTGGGTTCCCTTGAAAATCATTTAGTGACGTCCGTTCCGTCAATATCGTCACAAAACAATTTAGTAAATGTTATTCCAAATCACATTAGCCTCACAACAAGTGAAAATACCATTATTGGACAAAAATATAACAGGGACCAAAGTGAAATAGGTAGTGGAAACTTTCAATGTGTTGTTTCCAGTGCACCGTTTAGTTTATCTTCATCGTTCGTGAAACAAACAAATCAATGCTTAAGTGACCCCAACATTGAAACGTTAAAGTTAATCAGTTCTCAGCCACAACATTTTTCTGATAATATAAAGTTTTCAAGTCAGTCTCTCGTAAACGGTTGTGTTAGTTTATCGTCTTCACAAGCCCAGATAGTTCATACACTACAGGGAAACGGCATAGGAACTCCAGGATTAAAAACAATTACTATGCAACCTCCTTTGGTTATTAAACAAGGATCGACATCTGGTCAAGTGAGCATGCAATCTGGCATGGTGACAGTTCCGATGTCAGTAAACTCTAGCATGTCTGGTTCTATACCGAATGTTATGACCATAAATAAGCCCGGTGCACAGAATGTCGTAGTTACAACACAGAATTTGGGTTCGGGACAGCCTACAATCTTACCAAATGTTCAGATTTTAAACATGCGGCCAGGTGCGCCAGCTGTTGCTGCACAAAAATCAGTAGCAACAGTTTCGCCGCGCGTCGTGATTGGAACCCCACAAGTAGTCGGCACGAGAGCTGCTGCTCCTGGAGTAAGTTGCCAATTTAATGATGTAAGATATGCAACTCATACTGTGAATTGTTTACTACAAAGTGTATAATTCTGGAGACCCATAACTAAACAAAACTTATGCTTCATTTGATGTATAAATTTGTTCTGACATTTTCTAAAAATACTAATTATGTGGCATGTAAGATTAAAAAAAAAACATCTATATATTAATGTAAAATGTCTCGCAAAATTATTATTCATTGCAAAAAAATTTTAAATGAATTTAATTTTTATGAAACTTAACAGTTGGTTGAGTTTTTATATGACCCTGATATGTTTTTGTCTTAATTAAATATAATTACAATGTCAATGTAATATTGAGCATAGTGGTTTTTAAATACTTGTTATAATTGCATGTAAAGCATATTTGCATTGATAAGCGAGTTAGATGTGGTCTGGCCACTGTTTGCCATAGAATATCCATAATTAATGATCATGAAATGTTTGTGTCTGTTAATATAAGATTTTCCATTTATTTCTAATATACATCGTAAACTATGTTCTATTCATTTATCTAAATGCTTAATGATTATAAATAAAATGTCTAAAATCGTGTAATTGGAAGAGCCTGTTCAAAAAACAGAAAAATCCACAATCAAAATTTAAAATCAATAATCAATTAAATTTATTTAGTTTAAATCTATATTATCATTTACAGTATAATTGTTCAAATGTATCTAGTGCTGCCACAAACTATACATGTTCAATAGATAACTAAAATTTTAATGCATTCATTCAGTGTGTGACAGGATAATGCATACATTTCAACCTCTAACTGACAAGCATTTGCATCAGCTAGGTTATTGATTTATTTGTGTGTTGATTGCACATCACTAGTTTTTCATAGACTAGTAGACAGATATTTGACAAGCTTGTCAGCTTCATGAAAATTTGGATATACATATAAATTAATCTGCATGTTCTTAAATACTCAAAGTTTTTATTAATTAAAATAGTGAAGTGAAGGATAATAAATAACTAATGTAAAAAGTGTATGTTACACATCATAACAATGTGAGTCTCCATCAAAAAGTATAACAATAAAATTAATAATGCTAAATATTGACTTTTTGTATTGCAATTGATATTAAACAACACAAAGAACACTATTGATTTGATATATTTTTTAGAATTTTTTGTAATATTGATGCACTTATGTGGTTATAGCCAGTAAAGTGATACTCTCTTTGTTAAGAAGTGCATAGGGCAACTTGCAACTTTACTCACTATAACAATGTTTTAATTGAATGCTGGAAGTAACTCAAATTCATAATTTTCTTTCCTATATATTTCTATATTTAGTACATTGTTATTTAGTCTTTTATTGATTTATTGATTATTGGTAGTTTGTGGTAAAATGATACAAAAGCCATTTATATTTCTGAGGCAGCTTGAATAAGTTTTCTATACTATTTATACATTTGTATTTTTATTTCTTCATATTTTTATTTTTATTACATTTAATGAAAATTTCTATTAATTTTCAAAGAGTTCCTATCAACATTTGTTTATCTATGGGTCTCACAGAGTCTATTGCACAAATTTAAATAATTTAAAGATAACTTGTAAATAAATCATTTATTAATAATTATATTTTGAATTAACTATTATATTTATATTGTGCAATACACAAATGCTACTTCTTACCTATTGCTTTTGTAAGCTGCATTATTATGAACCTGAAGCTTTAAAAGCCATGTTAGACTAATAATTTCAATATGAATAAAAGGTGTTAGTGAATATTTTTTCAACATATAATTTTGTGCATGCATGGTGCATCTATATGTCATTTACCATTTTTAACATTCATTTATTAATTTAAATATAACTCCATGGGCTTTTGTTCTTTCATTCTTATAACATATAATTTTAATTTCATCATAGCATTACATTTGTCACTTCATAGATTTGTAAGTTGTTTAATTAAATGATTCAATAAAATTTTGAACTACGTTGAAACAATGTATGATGAATAATAAATGAAAGTGGCACTTATAGCAAGAACTACAGCACAACAACACATGCACAAATTGGTGCATATGAAAACAATGACAGAGTGGCGTTTGTAGGAAATTTGCTAAATGTTTGCACAAGTTTGTGGGTTCAATTCCTGCGCTATATTTATATTAATTATAAATCTAAATCAGATAAGTACATAAAAAAAATACATATAAATATATATAAATAAAATGGTATCAGCCTACATAATAAAAAAACCATCAAAAATGCTGTTGTAATATGTGTCAGTACAAAAAGTAGTACTGTTAGAAAGTAATTTGTAACATAAGAAATACAATAAAGGCAGTTGATGATATAAAACTGTCATTGAATATGTTTAACATGGCCACATTGTGTCAGATAAGTCAATTTAAGCTTTCCATAATGTTATTATATAATTTAGATATGTTTTAGCACCTAAAAGTGTTCTATTTAATAATATATGTAATGTAAATGTTTAACTGATTAAAAGTTCCTGAATTAATGTAATAATTTTTATTTATATTTACTGTATCTATTATTTTAGTTGTGAGTATGATAGTTTATAGAGATATTTAAAAAACCTATTAGTATCTAATAATATAATATATACATATTGTAAACTTCGAAATATATAAAATAATTGTTATATTTTTATAGTAAGCTTATTGAAATTATTGTTTTACATGTAAATTATTACATTGCAATGTGTAAATCTCATGTCACATAGTGCTGCACAAACAGTGCAGATAATAGTACATAGATCTACACAGTTTTTAATTTTTATTTTTGTATAACTTTATTTATTTATTAATAATGCATATATAATAAGAGGTTAGGTTGTATTAAATTTAACTTTACATGTTAAACATTGGCAAAGTAAGTTTATTTCTCAAGCAAAAATGACAAGTGAAAGTTGTAAGCTGGCTTGCACCAAAAACCTCTGCAATTTTAAACTAGTCTAATCAAATAAGATTTTGTCATGTGCACTATGAACAAAAACAAACAAAATGACTGTAGATTATATGCTTTTCGTAATAAATAACACTTACCGTGTAACACAGACACGCTTCGACACATTGTTACTCACTCACGCACTCACCAAATCACTCGCTTACCAGTTACCACCTATCGTGCATCGGTCGTAGAGTCATACAGTAAATTGAAAGGTCGCGTTCATTTTTAGATAACGCTGCAAACACTGCAAAGTCTACAACAGGGGCAGCAAGGTCATTTGTTGTTAAAGACTGAGAACGGTCAGTACCAGCTGCTGAGGGTCGGGCCGGCGCCCGCCAACACGCTCACGGCGCCGCAGCAGACGCTCCGGCTCTCGACCGTGCCGGCTGTAAGTTCAGTGACGACGCGATCACCTATTTCTACGATTATACATATTTGTCCGGTTTATATCTCGTGCATGTACCTACCTACCTACTTAATATGGTGACGGTGACGGTGACCGTGACGGTGACGGTGCATGCTAAGGCAAATAAAAAAGGTAAGAACGGAACTCGTTCCATTCATTCATACTTTACTAATATTTATACTAACTAGTGTTTTCTTTACTAATCACGCGAATATCGAGCTCGCAGCGAATTTAATTTATTAGATTTGGTAAAGTTAAATCGGTATAAATTATGATTTCAAGTTGATTTTTCGCTACCAAACTTGATGTTCGTTGTGTTGTTTTTGCAATAATCATAGATTAACACAGTCTTGGAAGACGATAGATGGACCAAGAATCATCCTGACATCACAGCTTCGCATAGAACGCTTCGCGTGTAGGGGGCGGGGCGGCTCACACGCATGCAAAGAGAGCACTACGCTAAAATGTATATCTAACTCAATATAACAAATTCGACAAGAATAGTTCACTTTGCGATAAATATGCAATTTGCAAAAGGCAGCTTATAACGAGTGAATGTGGATGCTTGAAACCAGATAAGGGTGTAATCCGACCATACTACTGTGTAGGCATTCCTGTATTACCTGCAAAGAATACACTCCTCAATCACTTGGACGAGACGTTGTAGAGGACATATTAAGACGTATTGTTAAAACAAGTTTGGATTTCTTGTGTCGTGGTAAATTTAGTGATGAGAACCTCTTGGAAAATGGTTTTTATATATATATATAATATATATCTATATATATATATATATATATATATATATATATATATATATAATATATATATATATATATATATATATATATATATATATATATATATATATATATATATATATATATATATATATATTTATATTTCTTATTATTGTAGTTATTGTATTTATTATTTAGTTTATAAGAGTGATTTTCTTAACAGGTATAAGAGTTAAAACTATTACCTATATTTAACTACTTGCTATGTTTTATTTATTTTTTGTAGATTGTAGATTATACATAATAATACGTTCCTTAAGGGTTTTTTTTTTATGTATACTTATTTTATTATACATAATTGTTCGACTGTTTGCTCTAGCTTGTGTGCACGTGTGTATGCAGTACTGCATGTTATATTCTTCGTCTTAATATGCATATTGATTTGATATTCTCATTTCATGTTCGAGTGTTGCTTTTTGTTTCCCAAAATTGCACAAATGTTGTTTATTTAAAAAAAAAAAACTCTTGGATATCTCTTAAGTATTAAGACAAATCTTAATTCAACGCGTAAGTAACGAGATGGGTATTGTCAATTTTTTTTAATGATATTGAATAGGACTTATCATGACGGCGGTTGCATTTAAACGACTAGCCTAATATAATTGGAGTTTAGATATATTAGCATATACTATAGACTACTAAATTTTATCTGTACTTGTTATTTATATACATATATATATATATATATATATATATATATATATATATATATATATATATATATATATATATATACATATATATAGATATTTTTAAATGACCTACGTAACGTGCGTGTACGAACGTATAATAATGATGAAACTTAGCAATATTATCATTCGTTAGTGGCTTAAAAGAAAATTAAATTAGAATCGTTCTGCAAAGTAAATTTCTATATTTCTCCCAAACAGCACCCCGGCGTGGCAACGGTATCGACAAGTGTGGCGGCGCCGGGACAGATGGCGGGTCAGATGCCCCCTGGGCCCGTGGCCACCCCCGTGCCAGTGGCGTCAGTGAACACCCTGCCCACCCCGGCTATCTCACAACCCACTGTCACGACTCAGGTTAGTCTGTAATTAGATGTAGCATACCATATATTTATTAGATATCTAAATGTTATCTATAAGTAAGCGCCTCATTTAGCGCCATGCATGACGCTTAATTAAATGTGTATCGAATACTATTATTGATGATATCATAAATTCCTATAGAATTTATAGTTTTCTTTTGCGATTTTTGAGTTGTATTATTGTATAGAAACGCTTTGTTATGAATATCCCTATAAGCTATTAAGTTTAAGTAATAGCATATTTATGGGTATTATTATATTCCGCCTGTTTAGAAGGAAGGACATAGCAAAAGGTTCGAAATAAAATTTAATATGTAACCTTTTATTGGTGTCTTTTGATATGTAGTGTTTTTTTTTTTGTTTTGAATCGACTTTTTGATTCGTTGTGGTTCTATTATGAATCAAAAAGTCATTGAGGTCCTTGATCATGGACACAAGTCAAAATAAAGTTGCAATAAAATCATGATGAAGTCAATAATTATAATATTATAATATAAGAAACACAAGACCAATCAAATTATATGATTTAATAATATATATATATATATTTTTTAATTCAAGCTTTTTACAGATGCCTGTTAATCGAAATTCCAAGGAACTGAAATTTTTAATATATTCGCTTTAGTTGATTACATCATTTATTTAGAATGTATTTTTTTTCCAAACAATATGCGGCTATTTGATATTGAATTAAACTGATCAGATAGCCGGTGAAAAATTACCTACTTGAAATAATTATCATTATCATTATCGATCTAAATATCATCCAGATATGATAGAAACATTCACCTTTTACAAAAAGCAAAGTTTTTTCAACTAAAAATAAATATTAGTTTGAATTTACGAAGGAATGCACCCATTTTCTGTTCATTGAACCACATATATAAAAACTTATGTTTATATAACATAGCAAACGTAATGTTTATTTCTGTTATAAACATCTATAAATCTATGAATTTCCATTTTTTGGTCTTTGCCTGTACTCCAAACGAAAATGGACCTGGATATGTGATACTTCATGGCCTACACTCGATCTTGAGTAAACAATATTTTTAGATGGACAGACAGAACAAAAGTGATCATAATTGTTACATTTTTTCTTTATTTAGGTATATGCAATGATGTGAATTTTTAACAAATTGTATTATCGTTAGAATTTACAGCAACAAGCAACAGACTTACGAAATATTCATTATAAATTTGAACATAAAACAGTCCACTACACAAAGCTGGGTTTGTAAATGATAAATAATTATATTATATCAAAAGACTACATTTGTAATCTCTGTTTCTATGTTGATCAGTTCGTTTGTAAATCATTTTACTTAGTATTTCTAGAATTTTGTAGCTTAGTCCTAAATATTAAAAATAGTATTACAATAAAAATTTTACCTCATTTATGAGCAGAATTTCAACTTTTAGAATACAGCTCCCAACAATTATGTTCCTTATTTAGTCCTTCCTTAGTGAATTACTAAGTAAACAAACATTTGAATAACACACGCACGCACGCACGCACGCACCCGCGCACGCGCATTCTGAAACACACACACACATGCACTCGCATACACGCGCCCTCAATTTAATTTGATATTTCAAATATCCATGTATACTAGGTCCCTCAATGCTGAGGATCGTGACCATATGACAATCTCCTCCATTCAGAGCGGTTGTAAGTAGAGTAGACTGCCCTATACAAGCTACCGCCCGCCGCACTCTTGACCGCGTCCCACTATCTAGGCGCCCTGCCCTGGGATCGCCTACCCTAAAATCGACCCAAAATGAATTCTCTCTCTAGTTCATGATTTTCCACACGCATGATGTGTCCATTGAAGGCCAAAGTTCGTTAATAGTAGATGGTGGATAGCCGTTTCGTGCTCTTTAGCTTTTGAATCGATATATTGGTTCTCATAGCGGTCCGAATCTGAAGTAATCTCCTCCAACACCACATCTCAAATGCGTCGATTCTGCTGCTATCACGACTCTTTATAGTCCTAAGTCGGCACCGTTGAAATTTATGGAAAATACAACTGCACGGATTAACCGTACTTTGGTACTACGTCGAGTGCTGCGGTTTTTCCAAATTTTGTGGAGCTTTGACATAGCACAAATGTATGTTAAGTATTATTTATGTTTCTTCAGGTTAACTAGACAAAGAAGATAGACAGAAATGAGATTGTATCCAGTCACAATAATTACATCTTGATATTGTTATTTATGCATATTTACAGCACATTTACAATATTAACCGACATAAACCGCCATCCGACGAGAGAGATAGAGAGCAAAGTGTCCTAGCTAGTACTGAAAGTATGTGAAAGTAAAATCAATATAATCTCATGTTATAAGTTTACACTCGCTGTAGAATTTGAATGAATTGAATCAACTTTCGCGTAAAATTCTTTTAAAAACATGCTCAGTTGCTGAGGTGAGAAATTTATAAAGTTTATATTGATTGTGACTTGATTGCAGTGTTAGCCTTAATGGCATGCCATGTTATAAGTTTAGTTGTGATGAACACTGTCATAAAGAATACAATTATTTCCAATTATACCTACGATTTAGGCGGAGTGTCTGGACACTAGGCTCTCTCTGATACTAGCTTTATAGCATATAAATGGGATAAAATGTGATGCTGGTATTTTTATTGCAGCATTCACATTAGCTTGCTTTTCGCAATTATATATTTTGTGATTCGTCAATAAATTGCGATATAGCGCTTGTATAAGTATGACGCGACCCGATTAGAGCCGGGCCAAGTGGCAAGCTACTTAAGAAATATTAGACATTTTATATCTTTTAACGTAAAGCAAGGCAGTACAAATAGTTAATAGCAAATTTTCGCCGTAGTGGAATCCCGTATAAAAATTTCGTACGCAGCTGGTTGTACCTCGGTGCATCCTGTTTAAAATAATAATAAGAATAAATTATCGATAATTTCATGCCACGCCACGTAGAAATTTTTAATACGGCTGTTACAACTTTTACTGTATTTAGAATTTATAGAAAGTTCTCAAACATATAAAATTTGAGTAACCTTCTTCGTTATTACTTATAAAAAAAATAAGCTTGAAGTGATTAACAAAATAAAAAGGTTCTATGATCACTTTGAATCCATTTTTTATTGATTTTGAATTTGATATATATTTTTTGTATGAATTTATGCCTAGTTTGTAAGATGTAGAATTTGTAAATTGTATATGCTAACGCTAATTTGGTTTACGAGCTTTAATACTACAACCTGGAAACACTCCACCAACCGCCTTAAGTAAAGTAAATTCATTTGATAAAGTAAGTAGGTTGCTCTTGTATAGTAATATAATACATTTTGATATGTATATAATATATATAATATATTTTGACATGGATATCTATATTGTATCTCTTTTACTATGATGTCTTCTTCGTTTTCCAAAAAAATATTTTAATTTCATAAGTACGTATAGTAAAAATATATTTTTTAAATTTTAATTATATTTAAAAGTACGATTTTCGAAAGCGGGACTTACAAGTACCGTCAGGAATTTAAAAAAAAAATCATTGTATTCATAAAATAATTGTATCAATTACAAAAACCTTACTTTGGCAATATTTTACATTGGACATTTCCTTATCCTGTACATACAAAATTCAATGTATGCCTCTATTGTTCGTTTTCATGTCAAAGTATAATATTCTGATATATAGCTTTAAGCTATAAGCATCGCCTCTAAAGTATAAGTGAAATCTGTTGAAATCTTTCTTTTTTTCTTTTACGATTAAACCTTGAACTGTTATTGTAGAGACGCTCATCCCTTGTTGGAGGTCTAAAATATGTTTTGTTTCCTTAAAAATCAAAGGTTAAAAAAAAATAATGATAGTTATGAAGATTCCGAAATAGCTATGTTATTAATTTGGAGACTCTAGATAGATCTATATAGTCAAGCAGATAGAGACTTACCAGCAAAAAGGTCCCAATATCTCATACTCTATATGTGACACATATATCACATGCGTATCTTTTGCATACCTTCAGTTTGTTGGTGAAACAATCTGAGCGCTAAAGCTTTGGAGATGTGGGTGCCAAATCTACCAGTAAGATGGCACATATTCGTTTGGTGGGTGTGATTTATCTTGATTTCAATTTACGCCCGGCTGAAATCCTAGCTTCTATCCTACCTTCTCAAGATAAGGATTTCTCACATGGCGAGGGTGAACACACATTTATATTGGGTTTCTTCATGGAACTCGAAGGATCGGTACTTTGGTCACATTATTTGTCTTCATGTCCTGCCACAATTGTAACCTTGTTAGGTTACAATTGTGCCAGGATTGCTTCAAGTATTAATTGAATAAATATCTTCAGAAATAATTAAAGTACTCGATTCAACACAAAGTTCGTGACATATGGAACATGAATCGTCTGACAGTACTTTGCAGTCTTTATTGGTTTCTGTTAATTATTCATTCTTAGTAAAAAAAACAATTGATCAAATAGCCTGGAACTACCTAATTACGGAACATTTTAGCACTTTGTAGTTTTCTATTTATAGAAAAATATGAAAACACCGCAAAGCGAAAAGAGTCCAAAGGTGTACCTTGTGGTTAGCTTAAAGTTCAAACTTCATGATATATCTCGATAATTCACAATAACACACAGTGGTCAGCGACCACATAAACAATGACACTCTGAAGGATCGTAAGCAATTGTGAGCACGATATTTTTTCCACATCCATTATAGAAGAGAAAAATAATTAGATACTTATTAGTAGGTACTGTTATTCAGACAAGTTTTAATCATTTTCATGCTATCAAATTGGATATGATTATAATGTTGAGATAATTGGCTTTCATTTTCGGCTTTTTGTCACCTTCAGAAACTAAATTATTAAGAATAAAATGTGTAAAATTTTATAAAAATTATAATATAAAAATTCTGGTACTTTAGCTAGATGTATGTTGTCTGTCAGTCTTTTGTTCCGCTTGTTTTCAATCGACTAATATATAATCAAGTCGCTACGATCCGCCGTGTGCCCGTATGTGTAATAATTGTGGATTCAAATACCACTCGGGGGAAGGTTTATATTTAAAATATAGACAGTCCCTTCAACTGTTTAGGAAAGTGTGGTGCATTCCAATGCAGACCGAGAATCAGACGGATGCCATTTCAACGCGGAGGGCGGAGGACAGAGTGAATTGTGACTAGGGATGTAGGTCGCAAAATATTAATAATTATCTAAATTATCGTAATATTTTCCAAATTACAATACTGAAATTAACTATACCTACTAAAAATATCTAATAATACTACTTTAATTCAATGGCTTTCACCCTTTCTGAAACAATTGTTATAGTAATAAAATTAAATATTCACTATTTTCTATTCTATACAAAATGTATATAATAGAAAATAATGAATATGTAGCTTAGTGCAAGCGAAAGTGGTGATTAGCTTGCTAAGTTGATTCATTGTTTAAAATTCTATTACCCAGAAACCTCTAGACAATACGAAGGAGAAATGCAGAAATTTCCTGGCGAATCTTCTGGACCTGTCTAGCAAAGAACCAAAATCTGTGGAAAGAAGCGTCAGGAATCTAATACAGGAGTTGATTGACGCTCAAGTGGAACCGGAGGAGTTCTGTGATAGGCTCGAGCGCTTGCTCAATGCGAGTCCCCAACCATGTCTCATTGGATTCCTGAAGGTAGGTTGGAGCATTGCTTACCTCGGGTGGAGGAGTACACATGCATGAAGTAGACCGGAGATATGGACGGGAGCAAATCACTTAACATTCATAGAAAACCAAGGATCATTTGACTCGCTACTCCACTTTACTTGAGTTGACGTAGAAAGAGTATTGTACTACCACATACTCCGAATAAATTTATGATGAGAATTTGAGGTAATGAAACGGAAGAAAATCTAAATTGAATATGTAAAGTATGCGATATAAGTGAGTACTAGAGAGTAGCACCTCGATAACGCGCGATAAACAATATATTCATTTGTTCCCGGTCTTGAGCTATTTATATAGAAGTAAATTAAGATAAGTCTATTTATATAATATTTTTCATACAAATAACAATAAACGATGGAATTTTAAACGATACTAAATAGCAGAGGTAAGTAAATGGGCTTGAATTTCGGAAATATCAAAAACTATGCATTGCACAAGGTAAGTAAGTACATTAATTTAGTACTTATACTAAATCGTTGGCTCTATAGCTAAACACACAAAAAATAATGTTTTTTTTTTACCACAGTATAAAACTTTAATTTAGTGGTGATTATGGAATATTTCAAAATGGCGGTGACTTCAATTGTTAGGACATCAGTGCAAAAATACGAAATACCACATTGTAGAAATATATTTTTTATTGACATGAATATATATTATTGTTATTATTACGTATACACATATATACAATTATATATGTGTGTGTGTGTGTGTGTGTTTTATTTTAAATTAATGTGGGATTGTAGTATTTTTACACGAGTCGTCTAGATATAATACTTACTAACATGTAACCATTTAATATATGTATGTTGGAAAGCTTATGTTCCCCTTCCTTAGATCCCTTGTATGTAAATTATATGTTTAGCACAATTAAATGTAGAAGTTAGATATATGTATTATTGTATACGTGCTTTGAATTTAACGCAGCGTAAATATGGTAGATTGCGGTAGGTGCAAAAATTGATGAGCACATTTATTATATTTATACTATTGGAGCGTATCTCTGAATCAAAAACGTTGAAAAAAAAAGAACTGCTTTAACTTTGTTATTTTTGCACTTACTTCCTTATTAGTATCACTTACACTGACATATATATATATATATATATATATATATATATATATATATATATATATATATATATATATATATATATATATATATATATATATATATATATATATATATATATATATATATATATATATATATATATATATATATTACGTATATGAGAAGTGTGCTGATCAAAGCTCATGCTTTCGAAATATAGCTACATGTAAAATTGACTTTTAAATTGGGCTACCGACTAGAAATTCGCCGTTGAACTTTTATCGTCTATAGTTTATAGTGTTTACGCTCTACTTTTTTTTTCTTGGCTTTATTTAGGACGGCATAATGTTTAACATATAATGTTTGACCTGTTCAGCACACTTGGATGAGACTTTTTTCACTATATTAATAGTGGAGGGTAGATATAAGGAGAACACTCACATATTCAAATGTTTACTTTTGTCAGATTTCTAACAATGTCGCTGTCGTGGAGAGAGCTTTGTGTTTAAATAGCTGTTGTATTATATTTATGTCAATGGAACTGATCTGATCGTCTAGAAATATTTATTGATAATGTCAATTATTTAGTTGTAAAACGGTGCACTAATTTGATATATTCGTTACTTTTCTCTATAATGCCATAACTCGTATGTATTCTTATTCATTGTGTTTTAGCAAACTATTGCGCTCTCAAATCAATGCTTACTATGGACACCACGTGATGATTCTCCTTAGCGCTGCTCTCCAATTGATAAATATTGAATTTGTCACGTTATTTACAGAAAAGCTTGCCTCTTCTAAGACAATCCCTCGTTACTAAGGAACTGTTGATCGAAGGTATAAACCCACCATCGCCCCACATAGCGTTTTCACCACTTCCCGCACCATCCGCTCAAGCAGTGCCCAGTAATAATATCAACTTGGTAAGTCGATTTTCGTCATATAAGTCTAGTCTTAAATCGATTTTACTTAGGACATGTTAACAATTCAATCGATTATTAATACACTAACTTGTCGAACTAGCTATGAAACGATTAATTTTGATTATAATCTCCATTAATAACAGTGCAGGGTAGTGAAAGCTTGCATTGCTTCGTCATTATAACTAAACACGTCACGTCACGTCACGTCACGTGTACGTCAACATTGCTCCGCTAATAACGTTACGCTAACTGGCACTAGTAGTGCAGTATGATAGGTTTTCTTTATTAACTACATAATATTAATACATTATTAGGTAAAGGAATAGTTAGTTGTGCATTGTCTTACTTTTTAGTAAAAAGCGAAGCGAAACATATTTTTTGACGTCATCCTATTATATAATATAAAAATATTAAAGAACTCTCTAAAACTGTTTATGCCAAAGTTCTAACGTGGCAGTACATATATTGTATATACTAGTATGTCGTGTTTAAATTAACCTGATATAGAAGCACTTGGGTCAGCTTTTACGTATGAGATCTAGATTAATAAATAGTTATAATAATTTAATAACAACAAAAATGAGGTTTTTTTTCATATTGTTGTAATGTTTGTTTTTTTATAACTACAGTATAGGGTACATGACATACTGTTTTTTATTTTTAATTATTAATACTGATTTGATTAATCAGGCACTTATATGCTATGATTGGCATTATAAGTTTCTTAAACATTTTTTTTTTAACTGACTAAAATAATTTCTTTAATTTCCATGATTTGGATACCACAACTGCTTATATTTTTGTCATTTTTCCGTCCCCTCATTATAATTCTAATATTTTCGTCATGTACCCTATCGTGTGTGTAAGCTCTCGTAAAGCTGTGAGTTCTGGCAGTCAGAGGACGAGGGTAGTTCGAGCCCTACCCTCACGACCCTCCTGCCACCCGTGATGCCGATACTCCCGCGACCGCCCTCTCCGAAACCGGTCACGTTATCCATGCAAAGCATCTCGCAGGTTTGTCTTGGAATATTGATGTTTAGGGCTGCCATCCATTGATTGATTAAAATTAAATCTAAACAGTTATACAAGAATTAAGAGCACAGAAATAATCGTAACAGTTTTATTAGAAGTGATATCGTTAATATTATTCATGTAGTACATAATCTTATATAAAACTTCCGACGGATGGTGGCTCTCTGATTGACAATTAGACGCCTGCTACCCCATTCTTATCGTATTATCAGGGTAATATGAGTTTTCGGAATCATTCCAATTAAAAGTATTAAGCACACTTCGATTTTAAAATCATTTTGCAAATGTTCGTAAGAATTCAATAAATTGTAAGTTTTAAATTATGATTAAATATGTTGCATTAAATTGAAATTGAGAAATAGATAAATTGAAGATAAATATCTTGTCCAGTCAAGTCTGCCAGGCAACATATTCAAAGGAACTCATATATATATAGTATACTGAGCTTATAAAGTGTTAGTTGTGGCAGTCTGAGGACGAGGGTAGCTCGAGTCCCGTCCTGACGACCCTCCTGCCCCCCGTGATGCCGGTCCTCCCGCGACCGCCGTCCCCGAAGCCGGTCCCGATAGCGGTGACCGTGCAAAATATCGTGCAGGTTTGTCTTGGTACATTAATGTCTAGGACTGCCACCCATTGACCACAATAAATCTTCTATCTTTTTGATTATTGAAATGGTACAATATTTTCCGTATTTCTCTCACATTGCATTGCATTTTTGAACTTTCATAATAATTTCCAATCATGTTCATCCACTATATTTACATTGAATGATTCGTGAGATCGGGAGTGACGGATGGCAGTTCTACATTGACACATAGACGCCTGTTTATCTCCTCCTGCCTCCTACAAGCGTACCAGGATAGAAATAAGTTCTCGGAATCATTCAGAGACATGTGCCTTTCTAATTTGTTATAATTAATATTAAATTACACTGTATATTAAATCGATATCAATCTGTGTTAGCATTGTAAAACTAACCTTTGTGCTATGGAAAGAAAATAGATTTTGTGAAATTCTGTGTTTCAGAATATCAATTTGGATGAATTGTATGTATCATGTAAAGTATATGTGAGAGTCCAACTTACGCACTATATTTTTATGCAAATATGTTGGACAATAATTGGATTTCGCTATCCAACAGCTATATCACTTAGCGCTTGTAAGATTTCCATCTATTCATAGAAATACAAGAATCGTATCGATCAAGAAAATTACGCTTAGGAAATGTGGACGATATAGAAATGATTCCGAAGAACTCAGTCATTCGACATATTTATATATTTTTATTTAATTGTACAAGTGGCTTTCTAGTTTATAATGAGCACATAATTTTTTTAAAGTCAATAATTTTTTAAAACGTTTTTTAACGAAAAAAAAAAATGCAACTCGTTGAAGCTGGGATTTTTTAAAAGTTAATTGAAATTGACCTGTACCTAATTGTAGAGAAAGAATATGAGTAAAGTATAATGATCGTTTAATTCTGTTATTTTTTTTTTTTTTTGTAATTATATATTTTCCTCAATAAGATATTATATATAATATCGAACAATTTCTCATTGCATACATACTCGCATAGAGTATACTATTAAATTTGTATTGAATTAAAACATTTAAAATTTCGCTTAATAACTTACCATCGACGTGTAGTATCTGCTCATTATTTGCTAGGCTGTAGCTAAGCGCTATCATTATCCTGTAGAAATTTGATTCGAATCCTAGTGTTTTAGTTAGACGGGTGTTGCGAGTTATATAATGTTGAAATTTATTAGCTTCTTAAATATGAGATGTCACGAATCGCAAGATTTTTCTTTTTTTTTTTTGTGCTTGTTTTTCTACTTGTCGTTTTTTATGTAGGAAAATATTAATATTTCGACTTTACGTAGCAAACCAACGAATCCATGTTTAGTTGTGTAATTCTATGTTTTATTGCTAATAACTAGGTTAATAGCGGAATTATCGCACAATTCCAGTACGTCTAATAAATAGTACGTACAATTTATGTGGCAAACACTCCACCGGTAACATTTTGTATTGAATATCTCTCACAGTGTTGTGTTTTATTATTTAGCATGCTGTATAAATTGCGTTCACTTAGAAATTATTTACTCAATATATTTTATACGAGGCAAATCATAAATATGAGAGAGATAAAAGGATATTATATGATTTGATATTATTAAATAAATTATACTAAGTACAGGCATACATGACGGCAACATACGACAATTATCAGCTTTGCATGAAGTAGAACAGTCAACATTACATACTTAATCGATATATTTCTGTCTGATCCATGTGTAATCTATAGTGCCAGGCTTTTTTTTCACTTATCGTCGCAGCTGTTTGTTATGTTTAAAGATATATTGTATTATTAGCCTTTTGTACATGTTAAATGTTGTACTTTTAGGATGGCATGAAATGTAGTTAATTTTCACATCTACACAGAATACTAATATTTACTCAAGATCACTCATAAAAATGTCTGCAACATCATTCACCACAGTACTGTCACATAGTACACTTACATACGCTGTCACCTGTCTATATTTCCTTAACATACGAGCTACTTCCAGCAAAAGCCTCCACCAAAAGCGGGTAATACGATCGCGGTGCTTCAGAACATTCCGGTTCACACTAAGATAAATGTGAGTAAAGTAGGCAAGACGATGCCGGTAAATAGCAAGACATTTGCGAGGCCTACGTCTTCTGCGGCTGCCCTATCCACGGTATTGACGGCGGGCAAATCTTTGCTGAAAGAAAAGGAGAAGAAGTCAGGAATGCAGTTCGCGCAGCCCTTCGCTGATGACAAGATGGCGGGCGACGATGATATCAACGATGTTGCTGCTATGGGTGGCGTCAACCTGGCTGAGGAAACGCAAAGAATTTTGGGTTCAACTGATATGATTGGTACACAAATAAGGTGAATGTTTGTTCATTATTCTTACAGAATTTTTTGTTCTTTTTTTTTTTTTTTGCTCTTTTTTTTTACTCTTTTATTTTTACTCTTTTGTTTTATGTTGTTCAGTTGAATTTGGAATATCACTAACATACTGTTTTCCCGTCACCCAAATGTTATATTTAATTTAAAAACAAGATGTTATCTCTTATTGCAGCTTAGCTAGAGGTTATTTCTGGTCGTAATTTAACTATTTCCTCTCAGATCTTGCAAGGACGAGTATCTGATCCCACTGCCACTGATGCAAGCTCGTATCAAGGCGATATCAGCAAGGCACGGCCTGGAGGAGCCGTCGCCGGAGTTGGCAGGTATCATGAGTCACGCGGTCCACGAGCGCTTGAAGACCATAGTGGAGAAACTGGCCGTAATAGCTCAGCATAGGATCGATATGCTTGTTAAGGTTGGTTGGTGCATGTTCTTCAGGTTTTCGTTTTTGAATATCGTTTTCTGTGATTTTTTTATGTGATCAAAAGTATAGTATAGTAATAGTACACGTATTTATTGGCATGCTATGTGTCAGGTGCTTTTTGACATATTTTGGAATATTTATATCCAAACCAGTGAAACACGATTTGTATTGGTACACATATTCTACTAAGATTGATTGGAAACTATTATTATATATATATAGGCAGACCCATACATATTGTACAACATTAACGGTGTTAGTTGTAGAATTGCAAAATATAAAAAAAAGCCGAGAAGCATTTAAAACGTATTACAGTTTTCCTATAAGTAGGCTTTGTATAAACAACCTCCAACAAGTCTAGCGCTAGCTAGACTTGTTTTATTTTGCATTGTAAGCGAACAGACGTTTAAAAATTAAACTTATTCTAAACACTAGATGTTACTACCAGCTGGTGTTCATTTTTATACTTTATATAATCAAAATTCCAATTAGTATCTATATACAAAAATATGCGAATTTATAATATTGTGCCTAATGTAAACTAGCTATACAGCTTGCGATGATTATTGGCTAAATTTTATAATATATGCGTATAAATTGCTAATTATTGACTTCTCTATCACAATACAATATTGATTTAATATTAGTAAGTAAGTTTTTATTTTAATACTGTGTATTTTGTGTGTGTGTGTTATGAAAAAAGCTCGCCGTCCAAGTGGGGGTCGTTCTTACATCCGTCGTCAAGTTTTCATTTGACTGCAATGAAAAATGTATTAAAATTATATTTTGTTTCAACAGACTGATCCCCGGTACGAAGTGACACAAGATGTAAAAGGTCAGCTGAAGTTCTTAGAAGAGTTAGATAGGATGGAGAAAAAGCGAAGGGAAGATTCTGAACGAGAAATGCTACTCAGAGCCGCCAAGTCGCGGTCCAAGAACGAGGACCCGGAACAGGCCAAATTGAAGGCTAAGGTTAGTTTTTAGGTACTGAAATAAAATAAAAAATTGTATGGCTTTAGTCAACCGTGTAATTATTTAATGTTTTCCATATTTATAATAATATAAAAGTATTATTACATTTTCGCCGTGATGGCGATGTACATTTTTTAAGTATAATATGTTGTGTTAAATTCTGTCTTAAGCTCTGAATTTAAAAAAAAAAAACAATATAGTTTCTCGTTTAAGATTTTTTTTCTGAGACTATAAAATTAATTAATAGTCTATACTAGAAGTAGGATATTGAGTTTCTTTACTTTATTGTTGTAACTATTGCTTCGAATAAAAGTTGAATTATTAGTTTTAACTGCTCAGTGTTTGATACGAAAGTCTTGTGATGTTTTTTTGTACTTTAAATCTATATACGTGTAGAATACTAGAATAAAAATACTAGAAATATAGAAACATTTCCGCTTATTTTTGGTAAACTTTTATCTATTTTTTTTTTATCAAAATTGTTACATAACCGGACTCCAAACGCACGCGAACCCTTACCCTCTACGAATTTTGACCGAAGCCATAAGTAGTTATCGACCTACGTCGAAATTATTATGCACATTATACAGCTTTTCAATGTTGTTACAATCCTTTATACAACTTTTTTTTTACATTTTCAGGCAAAGGAAATGCAACGCGCCGAGCTGGAAGAGCTCAGACAGCGGGAGGCTAATCTCACAGCCCTACAAGCGATAGGACCAAGGAAGAAACCCCGACTGGAAGGCCCTACTGACAATGGCTTGGGAGCGCATACGGGTGGATTTGTAAGTTTTTTTTACTTTTAAGTTAAAATATAGTGTTCAAAAAATGTGCTTTAAAGTAATACTTAAATTGATCTTTGTTACTTTACAACTTGTAGTCCTAATGTTAAAAATAGCTTGACGCAACTTTCAAAGAATTATATTTACAGAGTACGGGGTTATTGACATTGTACTGTTATCAATATAGAATGTTATTCTAAAAATTATATATATATATATATATATATATATATATATATATACTATATATATACTATATATATATATACTATATATATATATATATATACTATATATATATATATACTATATATATATATATACTATATATATATATATATATATATATATATATATTTATATGCATTTACAGTCTGGTCGCAGCCAACTAGCCCTTCGTACGCGTCTCAAACGAATCAACCACAGGGATATGATATATCTTCTGGAACAGGAGAAGGACACGTCACGGTCTCTTGTACTGTACCGAAGCTATTTAAAGTAAATGTAGAATAATTTAGTTTCAATTGGATAAATGAATAAATTTAGTTGTAACTGGATAAATAAGGATATGTATGGATGTAGGTGATGTATCGCGTTGTTTGTATTTTCGCAATTTTGTCTATAAATAAGTATTGGTTTTAAATATTTTTTTGTTGATAATTGTTTTAACTATTTATATTATTACAAAATTTAATTATAACTTTACTACTACTAAATTTACATTCGAATTAAGATGGCGATAGTTAATAACTTTGATTTAACACCTCTGTGTATACAAAATGTATACTTATTCTTTAATTATTTACAACAGGAGATTTTAACTCTTAAATTTTAAAAGTCTTATTCGAGGTAATATTATTAATAATTGGTGGTAACTACTATAAATAAGAAAATTTACCAAAAAACTTGCGAAAAAATGTGCTTTTAACTTATAATTATTGTATGCACGTTTTTCTGAACGTTTATTTATGGATGTAATTGCGAAAATTCAAAAGTAGAACATATAACCATCATGTACGGAACGTGTCTGCAACTATAGTTGTAATTGTATCAATATAGCCTATAGTTGTTGTAACGGTTGTTTTTGTTTTTTTTTTTTGTCTATGTTGTGAAATTTGAAACATATATGAAATTTGTCTTTGGTAATAATTAAGTTTGATTTTTGCACAACTCAATTTGTATGGTTTATAACTAATTTGGTTTGTTTTTATGTAACTTTAGTAAATAAGTTAATATTTATAATGAGGAATACAAGGGTTTAAGTAACCGAGGGAAAATATGTACATAAAGTCTCTGTATTAAAATACATATATTTTGTAATATTAAAACTTTTCCGCTTTGCAAAAGCCAGCGAAGTCAGTTGTTATTTTTTTCATTACTTTTGTAGAAGTAGATTATGAAGTGCTGAGTATTTGTATAATTTGATTATTTGACCTTCGTCTTTCTTATCTATTTAAAAGACTACGATAAATTTGTATTACATTATTTTAGGTTCTATTATATTTTGGATATGAAGTATGTAGCCGATACAATTTACTTATTACCTTACACAAAAAGTTGCCAACTTAGATTTTAAAAAAGACGTTGCGCGGATCGGAATGGAAACATAGTAAATATACGTATTTCGATCTTATACAATAAAGGCACTGATTTTCGAATGAATGAGGGGATCTAATGTAGCTCACCCCTTAGGAAATTGCAAGGGCATCCCCAGCGAGACTCAAACCGCGACCCGGTACGATCGGTCGCTTTTATAGTTGAACACTGGCTTGATCTAAACTATTTTACAAAGTGACGTAACTTTAACAGAAACGACAAATATGCCAACGTCTCATGATAACATTTGTGGTGGTCCGTCACGTGACGTCACGTATGAATATAATTACATATGCATGTGTAACAACATAGCTCTTCCAAAACGTCGGCCATCTTTAATGTGACTGTCCAATAAGTTGAATGAAATACGTCAACTTTATTTTTATTCATTTTCATGATAATATGTACATACTATATTCGAGTGTGATAACACCCGTTCGGATAATCACATGTGTTTTTACCGAGTTATACAAAATGTTTTATACTAACTAAATATATAATATAAATATCCTTTGGGTGGGTACAATACTGTTCCCACACCCACTACAATGGTTTTAAACTTAGAAATGTGAACGAGCCATTTAAGTATATATTCATCTCAATCTATGGTAAAGTTGTTTAGCAAGAGTGTACTATATGCGCGAACAAATAATATTTGGACGAGACCAAGTCTGAAGAATGAGTCACATGTGTTTTAAACTTTCGTTTTAGGAGACATAAAACCTAGAGATAATTATAATTTAGCAATAATTAACAAACGGTGATTGCATAAAATAATAAGAATATGCCACACGTGCTAGTACTTCCCCTATGAGCGTTTCGATGAGTTCACTGATTTGTATTAAGTTATGTGTGATGGGGCGAAATTGTTTCGTCACCATCCATCCCAGCACTGGCTGCCTTCCAAAGAAATTGATTTAAAAGTGGACGTCGATAGCTCACATGAATTACAACGCTATTATTATAATATATACATTTTGCTCGCATCTGTCACGTGTCAATGGAGAAACGCTTTTTTCATTTGGATTTATCGATGAGTATCTTATGAATAGGTTTTCGAATTCCCAGCTGAACAGCTAAGTTCTTTTAATTCAAGCGGAAAAAATGTTTAATCAGTTTTTTTTAACATTTTCCATAGCTTTTGAACAAGCGACAACGATGATGGTTTACCCAGTTGATGATCCTCACGTTTCTGTTGAGCTTGACTCGTCATCTAATATGGCTTCCAATTTTGTCTTCCACACTATTCGTGGTCTTTGCTTCCCACTAAAACTGTTACCTCTTTCCATTTTTTTTTTTTTTTTGAACTACTCAAAATGGTTTAAAACTCTACATGGTTAATATCACGGAAGTATTAACTAGGCTATTTGTAATTTGTATATAATGTATTGATAATCTTCTCCAGCCTTTCGATGTTAGTAATGTATAAGTAGTTTTAAGATTCTCTATTCACTTGATCCCAATTTCATATATCTAACACCTGGTAAATTAAAAAGGTACCTCAACAAAGTGAATATAAAAATCTAAAGCCACCTTAAAATTGCTTCGCCATATAAAGTTGACACTATGACATGATTGGACCCAATAAAAAAATATTTGTAAACTGGTAGGCACTGGTAAAACACTTCATATCATTGTAATTTTTATATTATGCCGAAATTCAAGCTGTATTATTGATATATGTTAGACAAATGATGTCCTTCAATTAATCCACTATTCAAAATAAATTATATACATACATTGAAAATGTGAATTGTATTCTGACTTAAAATAAATGTTTAGTTTTAAGTTTCAACATGCTCAATATTGTATGACTATCAGTTGTAGATACATAAATAGATGGATATAATATATATATATATATATATATATATATATATATATATATATATATATATATATATATATATATATATATATATATATATACATATATTATATATATATATATATATATATATATATATATATATATATATATATATCTTCTTCCTTCTGTTAAAAGCCGGTTTCATAATTAATGGTTAAGGTGATGTAAATATTAGGTAAAAAGAAATGTTTTTATTTATATAATTTATCAATAAATATATTTAGGAAACATTCTCTACGGTAATGGCTATTTACCAAAGCTTTTATAAATATTGCATTCCAGTTGTTCCGATTTGTGGTATACATAATTGTGCCGTGTGTATTATATATTTATTAATAGGAAGATATTTAAATAATTATCTATTATTACTATTATAAATATTAAATACACCTCAAGGTACACAAACTATAACAAAAAATTTGTTTGTTTGTTTAAAAAAAAGCAATTTATGTTACTTTTAAAATATATTTCTTCGGGTGGGAAAGCTGTGTAATGTTTTAAGAAATTAATGACAAAAAATTATAAAATCATAAAATGTCCTTAAACACTATCAAGTCATAATGATTGTTATAAGTTAATATAAAATATTATATGTTTGACTGTGTAATGTAATACATTTTCGTCTTACCATAGTCTGGTTAGAGTTTTGCAAATAACTTAAAAATAAACTAACTATATCCTGTAGATAATTAATCTGAATAGATTTAAAATAAACTTCACATATTGAATGTATGTATAAAGTAATTTAATAAGCATATATTATGCCTATTGCACAGATATGTTGTGTAATAAGTGCTTGATATGCAACTATTTCAACATTATACTTTCAATAAAATGTGTGTTTGACTGACTGACATTTAGCAGGATAATGTTAGAGCTATCTTTATATTTTATAATTATCGTTTTATACGATATTTTAATATAATGTTTCTTAATTTAGGTTTTTTGTATTGTATAAACTGAATGAGCAAATTCTCTACTTGTACTTATTTTACAATGTTAAAAAAATGAACAAAACATGTTGGGTCTTTCAATAACTGGTAGCGAATGTATATAATAGTTAATGAAAATTAAGAATACATACTTTAAATTTACATACATATAATATTATTATAAAATTTTAATTAAAGAATTTCAAAATGGAAAATGTGTTTTACTTTTTGAGCCAGATAAAGTTGGCATGAATTTGAGAATATGTAAATAATACGGAAGTGCCTGTCTGTTTTCAAAATAACTGTCTTTTCACTGGTCAATTCCATACTATTATTATTATGCAGATGAATTTTATGAGACTATCACTGGAAGATCGAGGAGGTTTTAAAGTGACATAATACTAACTACTTTTTATCATAAAATTCCCGCGTATCTGGATTTACGCTGGA
This sequence comes from Dione juno, assembly GCA_037127375.1. Taxonomy (NCBI): domain Eukaryota; kingdom Metazoa; phylum Arthropoda; class Insecta; order Lepidoptera; family Nymphalidae; genus Dione; species Dione juno. The sequence continues at coordinate 892,501 of JAXRJS010000003.1, forward strand.
GAAACTGCCTTTATATATTTCGAATATATATATATATATATATATATATATATATATATATATATATATATATATATATATATATATATATATATATATATATATATATGATGTTTAAAATTGTTACAAAACTGACGCAATTCAACTTACTAGATAAATACTGGCATAGTGTAAGCGGGCGCACCCTAGAGAGCAAGAAGAGGAAATTTATTTTAAAAGTTACTTGATAGTTTTTACTCTTTTTTTACGTTCCTTTTTTTATTTTCGTTCTTGATAATAGTTATAGAATGACATTAAGCTTATTATACCACACTCATTGGAGACCAGCGCAATGCTGGCGGATCTCTAGTTTTATAATAATGATAGAAATGTTTTATAATTTGGAATACCCATGTTACTTCATTCTCTAGCTAATAAGTAATATTACTTTTGTAGAGTAATGACTTGAAGTAAATAAGTATGCTCTGAATTTCAAATTATATAGCACAAAGAATTTATTAACAAATTAGCTAGATTTTTGAATCGGTTTTAGTTTGAAAAGAAGATTGTGTAATGCTATTGTATAAACTGTGTATACTATTCATTAAAATACGATTAATAACTAAAATATCTACGATAAAATTTGCAAATCTTTATTTAGTAAATGACAAAATATTTCCATTAACCAATTAAAAGATAAATTCGAAAAAATAATTTGAAATGTAAAACAATATCTAAATAGTCAAGAAAAATAAAGTCTTAAAAGAAAAAAAATAAGTTTACTTAACATATTTTCAATATAACATTGAAAATATGTTAAATAAACATTCATGTACACAAGAAATTAACTTTTAATAGATACAATTGATTTGTTATTATTAAAATAGAAAATATATACTAAAATAATTCTGTCAGTAATTAAATTTTATCGATATCGATATTATTCTTCTGAGACTTTACGTATTAAATTTGTGATTTTTACTCTTTATTGTAAATAAACCATAGAAACTAAAAAGTGTGACGTAGTCTTGTGTTCAGCATCTATTCAGCCGCGTATCCGAATAGGTTAGCATCAGAAAAAAATAAAGTGACACGTCCACTCACCCTGTCAAACTTCCACGGTTTCACGAATTCTGCATGACAATATTTCATGTTTTAAGTATTAAAAATGGTAAGGACAGTATAATTATTTATCCAAAATAGAGTTGTAACCTTCAAATATATAAATTTTTAAATAAATAGAGTTTTAGCCACGTAGTAAAAGATATGTGGAGAGTATGTCATCATTCGTATGTCGGCTTAACGTTATTGTATTATTGTGTAAATTGATGTTTTCTACATTTTACTATCTTTAATGCGATATCACTATGTTTCCAAAGCCATTAAGACTCGACATCAAGAGAAAACTGACGGCCCGGTCGGACCGCGTCAAGTGTGTAGACCAGCATCCTTCAGAACCCTGGCTGTTATGTGCACTTTATAATGGCGATGTGAATATCTGGAATTTCGAAACTCATACACAAATAAAGAGATTTGAGGTAAAATAATTTTTTGCTTGATTTATACATATTTTTACCTACTTGATTTTAATGTTGTTATCTATCTCTTCTCTCACCTTACAAATCATTAAAAGAAATTAAATTATATCAATAATATTATAGTATTGGTATCAATCTCTATACTTAAGATATTTAATCTGTTAAAATTCTGTGCAACTTAGTATAATTTAAATTTAAATTGTTATTAAAAACCTTCTGTATGGTATAGGTCTGTGATTTGCCTGTGAGAGCTGCAAAGTTTGTGCCTAGAAAGAACTGGGTTGTAACTGGTTCAGATGACTACCAAATAAGAATATTTAATTATAATACATTAGAAAGGATTCATAATTTTGAGGCTCATTCAGATTATGTTAGATGCATTATAATTCATCCAACACAACCTTATATATTGACTAGTAGTGGTAAGATTATTTTAACTATACTAAAAAACAAAACATTTTATTAAGATTATATAACACTAAAACACCATAGTTTTACTTAAACAATGAAAAAAATATATCTTTGCGGGTTATTTAGATATATATTAATTTAATTAACTTTTAACTTATGTAGTAGTTATTTATACCTAATATAAAAAATATTTTAGATGATCTGCTCATCAAACTGTGGAATTGGGATCGTAATTGGGCATGCCAACAAGTCTTTGAGGGTCACACACACTATGTTATGCAGATTGTTATAAATCCTAAAGACAATAATACTTTTGCTAGTGCCAGTCTTGACACTACTGTGAAAGTAAGTTTATTTTTACCTATAATTTATATAAAGTTTGGAAATTTAAGATTCTAATAGGATAATGTGTATACAATTTTTTTGTATTATTATTTTGACCTTGTTTTTGCTCTTGAAATTGGCTTGACTTTTTCTTCACTATGTATCTTTTTAGACTTTTGAAAGCTGTACATGGCAACGGTAACGGTTAGTTATTAAACAAAATCAATCAATGTGTCATGTATTGATTGTAAACATATTATTTTAAAATTAATTTATGTACTTTTTAATTTAAGTAATATTGAAAAGAAACTAATCATTCTATTATCTAGGTATGGCAACTAGGTTCTTCAATGTCAAATTTCACTTTAGAAGGTCACGAAAAGGGAGTAAACTGTGTAGACTACTATCATGGAGGTGATAAACCTTACCTCATCAGTGGGGCTGATGACCGTCTTGTCAAAATATGGGACTACCAGAACAAAACTTGTGTGCAGACATTGGAAAGTAAGTTTTATTTCCATATTATTTCTATAATTTATATTTTTATCAATAACTTTTCTTTAAATCTCTATTTCCATAGCCAATTAAAATATTGTTCACCTATAAAGCTTTGAAAGAAATAGTAGTTAAGTCGTAATTGCCTTTTTGTATATTAGTTTATTCAATGAAAGAGTCTAAAAATAATATAATTATATGTTATCAACTAAACAATTTTATTCCAGGCCATGTTCAAAATGTATCAGCAGTGTCTTTCCATCCGGAACTACCTATCCTCCTAACAGGTTCAGAAGACGGCACTGTCAGGATATGGCACGCAGGAACTTATAGATTAGAGTCATCACTTAATTATGGCTTTGAAAGAGTATGGACTATTTCGTCTATGCATGGATCTAACAATGTTGCGATTGGGTGAGGCTGCTATTTTGTGTAGTTTTTTTATTTAAATTGAAAAATGTATTCAAGATATTTCCATGGAGGTTATTATGTAGTGTTTAATCATTATATTCTCAATTTTTTTAGCTTATTTACAAGAAATTGTACGTTAGATTATTCTATAACTGATATGATATTATTTTTTTCTATTATAATACCATATTGAGTTATTTAATACAACATAAATAGTTAAAGGAAGGCTTTTATAATAAAATTTAGTTAAATGATAAATAAATATTTATTAAACTTTTTAACATACTTGTATTTCTATAACCAGCTATGACGAAGGAACAATAATGATAAAAGTTGGCAGAGAGGAACCAGCAATATCAATGGATGTTAATGGCGGCAAAATAATTTGGGCTAAGCATTCTGAAATGCAACAGATTAATCTGAAAGCATTGCCTGAAGGTGAGTTGTTACATTCTTTTAATTATATTTGTACTGGATATTATATATATAATTCAAAGCTATTTAATACTTTTTTTGTCATGTTACAAAAAATATACTATTATAAATACACTATTATTTTTTCACACAAGTTTGCCTTTCACACTTTACTCTCTGAACTCTCTCTAATATACAGTATATATACAACATGAGCTGTAAAAAACATAGTGTTATACAATTCCAATTACAACCTAAATATACTTTAATATTTTTTTTGTTTCACAGGTACACAAATTAAAGATGGCGAACGCGTTCCAGTAGTTGCGAAGGACATGGGCTCCTGTGAGATATACCCTCAGACGATTGCACATAATCCTAACGGGCGTTTCGTAGTTGTTTGCGGTGATGGCGAATATATTATTTACACAGCTATGGCCTTAAGGAATAAAGCTTTTGGTACAGCACAGGAGTTTGTATGGGCTTTAGATAGCACTGAATATGCCACATTGGAAAATTCTAGCACGGTCAAAGTGTTTAAGAACTTCAAAGAAAGAAAAAGTTTCAAGCCCGAGTATGGGGCGGAAGGTCAGTTATTATACTTGTATTTTACTTAAAAAATTTAAACTGTTCGAAACAAATAAATTTTTCTCCAGTTTCTTAGTATGTGTTTAAAAAATATATTAGTGTATTATAAAAATCACATTACTATGTTTAATATATTCACAAGATATATATTTGCGGGACATAGTGTGTCCAGCGGCAGATCTTAACGCAGGGCTTTGCCATGTTACCAGAGTGTAAAAATGAAAACACGCGTTAACACTATGCTGTGACAGATGTATAAAGTTAATAATGTCTATAAAATATTAAAGCACACCCGTTTAATGTATTTACAGGCATTTTCGGTGGTTTTATGTTGGGTGTGAAGTCCATTAGCGGACTCGCCTTCTCTTTCTACGACTGGGAGCAACTGGAGCTTATTAGAAGGTGATATTATATACCTATATTGTTACTATAGTTATAATTATAGCATTTTTTTAAAATCATATGTCAATATTCAATCTCCATTGTTTGCGTTGCGATTGCGTTAGTTTGATTATTTTATTTTCATATACTTTTAAGACATTTTTTTTTGTTATTATTTATTATTATGCTTATTAATTTTTGTCATGTTGCCACTTCTTTATTTACAGTTCTTGTTTATCCCAGACCTGATAGCTAATAGCTATACAACAAAATTTTTTTAATTTAAATCCATCCAGTAGTTCTGTATATGTATGTGCACATACATACATATTCAGATTCTACTGTTTTTAATTTGTAATGAAATATATGGTGATTCGATTTTATAAAGTAATTGCAGAAATCTTAAGATATTTTTTAAATAAGTTAAATTGTAATTTGTTGGTTTTGTAATTAATTTATAATTTTCATTGTTATTGGTGACAGTTTTCACGTTTTCATTTGTAGTGTCTAGATTTTAGTCATCTCTGTTTTTTTTTCCTTTTTATTTTTAATATGTGATATATATATATATATATATATATATATATATATATATATATATATAATATATATATATATATATATATATATATATATATATATATATATATATATATATATATATATATATATATATATATATATATAATATATATATATATATATAAACGTGCAAAATTTTATGTCTCTAACTCAACTATATACTAAACTTATTGTACTACTTCTAAAAAGAAACTAAACTATCTGACTGACACCGCCTCGGTAGGACTGGGTTCGATTCCTCCTCTAGAGAGTTTTTTTCTTATTATAAATTATTACCATTTCGTCATCCTAGTAAAACATTCGCGGCGTTAACTTCCGCCACTTATCAGGCAGTTTAAATCAAATCTTTTGGAATATCTATGTTATGCATTGTGATTTTTATGAGATATATTTGTATTGTTTTGCGATTTATTATAATAATTTAATGTACGTGTAAGTGTACGAATATATAGATAATATATAGATTTGAAGATTTTGTTTTAAACGTATATTATTACGTATGACTATTAAAAAGTGCCTGTAAGCGCGACGGTTTGTGGGTTCGATTCCCACTTGGGGAGAATGAATGATTTTCATTTTCTTCGCTCTGGTGACAAGGCACAGCGCGGCGTTGAGTTCCGCCACTCAACACGCAATGCCTCGAAAGGCGGAAACGTGGCGGGGAACGGAGTGTCTTAACACTAGGTTCCTACGGTTCCCTCTGCCTACCCTGCTACGTGCGGGAAACGGTGTGAAGCTAATTTAATTAATTTAATTTAATTTACTATTAATAAGAAAACAAGGTAAAACAACTACCAAAAAGTAAAACAAATTTCAAGTATCTCATGTATCCAAATGTATGATATTTATATATGTAATATTATAATATAAATACATATTTAAGACAGCAAAGCGAATTTATGATCAATTCTCGGCTAGTAATTATGTTTTTGAGAGAATAACTATATTAATATTGAAAAAAAAAAACATATTAAATATTATATCATCCGCATTCCGCTGACAAAACTACCATAGTGCGATTTTTTTTTGAGATTTGATATAAATGTTTTTTTAAGTAGGATTTAAAAAAAAAAGTATATCTATTCCAGGATCGAAATCCAGCCGCGTCACGTTTTCTGGTCGGAAAGTGGCAATCTCGTTTGTCTTGCGACGGACGAGGCGTATTTTGTACTGAAATACAACCCGGCCGTAGTCACTAGGGCGAGGGAGACCAATTCTAATATTACAGAAGACGGCATTGAAGCAGCTTTTGAAGTGAGTTTTGGAGATCGTTGTGGTGCCTTTTTTTTAATTTATTATAGATAGATTAACAATTTTCAATCTAGTCAAGATCACGCATGGGTTTGCTATTTGCTTAAAATTAAATAAAAAATCTGTTTATTATAAATCTGTTAAAAGTTATCACATTATTGTTACATATACATATTTTTTACTACTAGTCTAATGTGAATTTAGAATTATTTCTTTAGTGAACATATATCTATAAGCTATCTAGAATATAGAAGTGTATGCGGAGACAAACTAACCTAGTTCCGGTAGATAGGTGCTGTGAGGAGGAGCGCCTGCACCACGATCGCCTAGTGGATGGTATTAGTGATAACAATCAAACATAATCTCTGGCTGATATCGCTTATCTATCCTATCCTTGAGTAATTAGAGATGAAACTTAAAAGCGTTACTGATAACTGATAACGAATAGATATTACGATGAGGATGATTGTTATCATTCTACTTTTTTCTAAATATAAAAATGTATAAAATAGTAATGTATTACAGCAATTGATATTTTATTTTAGTTTGTCAAATTAGTTAATTTGAGCCAAATATTACATTTTATATTTATGACCAGTGTACAATTAATTAAGTACGTCGTAAGCTGTTTTGCTTGTTGTAAACGTGCGACTCCATTATGAAAAGCATTCCAACACGTTCACTAGAAGACATAAATGTCCTTTTGCAAAAGGCATTTCATACAATTCGATAATTTGATATTTTGATTGTAGCGTTCCGAGCGCACGTATTGTATAACATTATAAATATGTTGAGATATTTTAAAATTAAAATGAGTTTGCAAATTTGTCTCTGCGTTATATATACAGCAGGGTAAACAGAGAGAATAGTGTTCACGCAATTGCGTGTCCAGTGGCGGAACTCAAGTCCCCCGAGTCGGGATTGAACCCACAATCATCCCGATCACAGTCAGATGCTGTCGTACTGTGCCATGATGAGCTCTTGTTTAAGACTTGTATTAATATAATATTTTTTATACTTCAGTACCAGATAGTTAGCTAGTGTTAAGATACTCCCGCTACAATTATTTTCCATTTCCAGGTCGTAGGAGAAGTGAATGAAACTGTGAAAACAGGTCTATGGATAGGCGATTGTTTTATATACACTAATTCTGTAAACAGAATAAATTATTATGTGGGCGGAGAGATCGTCACTATATCTCATTTGGATCATACTATGTATATTTTGGGATATGTCGCTAAGGAGAACAGGTGAGAGTGTGGTCACTTGTTACTTTTTTGTTTTTTTTATATATATATATATTGTATGTTTTTGTATATATTTATGTATGTTTTTATATATATTGTGAATTTAAGATTCAAGCAAATGTTAAGAACATTTTATTTTTATCATATAGGTAACATATAATGTATGCCAAACTTTGATTTTATATGTTTTTGTTTATTTGAAGGAATTAATTATGATAAATTCTGGTACAATGATTATTATTAATAAATATTAAAAAAAAATCTTTGCTTACTTTTTTTTTAAAGTATGACCAATATGGTTAATATTATCCTGTCTCGTTAACGTTATGATAGAATTCGATATTTACCTAATTTAGCATTTTAAACCAGTATTTTACCAAATAAGTTCCTTACATTCTATCACAGATTATATCTAAACGACAAGGAGCTGAACATAGTGTCGTACTCCCTCCTCCTGCCAGTGCTGGAGTACCAAACTGCGGTAATGCGCGGCGACTTCGAGACGGCGGACCGCGTGCTCCCCACCGTGCCCCACGACCACAGGACCAGGGTCGCACATTTCCTCGAGAAACAGGTGTTTGATTTGGATTTGTATATATCACAAACACATTTATTTCAAGTCGAGTCAGTTCTTCCAGAGATCAGCCAGCATCAGCATTCAACCAATCAATTTATGGTCCCATTATAATATTATTTATTAATATGAAATATAAAAAGAAATAGAATAGTTAGAGAGATTATTGCGTGAAATTATTATTTGTTTCTCGTTAATACACTTTTTGTAGTTTGTTAGCTCCTAGTTAATTCTTGTAGCGAATACTATGTTTATTCTATGTTTGTTATAAATTAAAATTAAATGCATTGAAATCATTAATAGAATCGTCATATACCTTTAATTAATTAATAACAAACCAAAATATCCCCCCTTCCGCCACCAGGGTTTCAAACAACAAGCGCTCGCCGTGTCAACAGAACCGGAACACCAATTCGAATTAGCCCTTTCCCTCGGAGAGCTTTCCAGAGCTAAACAACTAGCTGAGGAGGCCGCCATAGCCGAGGGTGTCTCCAGGTCCTCGTCAGCAAGGTGGTCGCGGCTCGGGGCAACAGCCGCCATTGCTGCTGACACGGATTTAACGAAGATATGCTATTATAATGCAAGGGATTTTAGTGCTTTGTTGCTATTCGCTGTCAGTACAGGTACAGTTATTTTTTTGTTTTTGTTTTTGTAGAGTACATTATAACAGTTAATTAAATATTAAACATTAACTATACACGCAATGCCTCGAAAGGCGGATGTCGGGGAACGGAATGTCTTAACACTGGGTTCCATCTGCCTACGATTTTCCCTGCCGGCTGTGCCGGATACAGCGTGAAGCTAAAAAAATATAAATTAAAACATCTATATGTCACAGTTAATAAGCCATTCGTTTATAAGAAAATTTCAATATCTGCACAGAGATATTTTCAATGTTAATTCTAAATTATATTTCCAGGCGACAAAGAGCTCCTGCAAGAAATAGCGCGAATGTCAGCCGAAGAAGAGGAAGACAATATAGCATTTGCTGCCTACTTCACATTGAACGACTTGGAAGGCTGTTTGGATTTGCTTATTAAACGCAATAAGTTACCGGAGGCTGCATTCTTTGCAAGGTTTGTATTATAACAAATGTAACTTAAATGGGAAACACTGGGGAATAAAATTATATTTTCTAGTGCGAACCAGGCATAATTGACCTGGTAACATCCTTCTCTCAAAAAAATCTAATTAAACCATTTAATATCGGATATCGGTTGTTTCAATCTGATATCGCTTGTCGATTTTATGAAGATAAAGTCTACATAGGTATATCTTATTGTAAGACACTGACGTAAACACAGTTTCCAAAAACCTAGTTAGTTACTGATATGTTAATATATATTTTTTATTTAATTATTTATATGTGTTTTGAGAAATTTTATTTATCAATCCACGATTTAATAAAATGAAAGAATATAGTGTGTGTTATTACACTCAATACATTTGTTTTAAATGATAAACTAACGAGATGTCAATATATTTTTTTGTATATATTAAATTAATTGGACATTTTTATTCTTACAAAATGAAAATATGGTACGACATGGTACTTATTAGTATTTAGCACTCACGCGTAAATCCTCAATGTATGTAAAAAAGTTTTCTATACAATTTTTTAATCCACAGATCATACATTCCATCTAAAATGAGTGAAGTTGTCAAATTATGGCGGGAATCTGTCGTGGTTACCAACAAGAAGTCTGGACAGTCTCTTGCTGATCCTACACAGTACGAGAATTTGTTCCTCGAGTATAATGTAAGTAACAATAAACGACGCCAATGAAAATATTACTTTCTATATATTATAAAATAGTATTTAAATAGTATTTATTACTATCTTTTGTGAACTGTACAATTGTGCTTTACAATACAATTTACATCGGTGTCGTTTTTATAGTACACTGAGCACTTGAGTATATATTTCATTTGTTAAATGCCGTCTCGATTCTAGACTCGATTTTATTCTATTCTCGATTCTCGATTCTAGAATTGCGCACTGTGTTGAATATGTGTAATTCTTTTAGTGCTTATATGTTTAACTTATAGTGATGTATTATACATATTATTTCCATATTCACTTTTTATTTAATTCACCGTTCTATAATTCACATCATATTCACTCGAAAAAGAAATTGTTAACGAATTACCCACAAGTCACAGCTCCAAAAAGTATTTTTTAATTTTTATGTTTTTTAACACTTCAACGTGTCTTAATAGCCCGTAAGTACCACATTATTACATGAATATTGTAAAAAGTATGATTGATTTTGATTTAGGCGTTGGCGTGCGTTAAATAACAAAATACTCTATACTTGTTAGTAGATTTTTTTTTATTATTAATGAAACTTACAGTGTTCTATTAATACAATAGAAACTTTAAACTAATTAAATTATAAATTAATTAATAAATTAATTTATAATATATAATATAAATTTAAACTATGACATAATTAATAAATTAATAATTATAACAAAATTACATCCTTATTACACAGGAATCACTACAACTAGAGAAGTTTCAACGCGAGTTCGCCTATACCGACCATTCCCAACTGAAGAACCTTCCAGAGGACAGTAAGAAGTGTAATGTTGATAGAGATCTGGCACAGGAGAAAATAGACGCGGAGAGCAGAGGTCTGTGGCAGGTGGACATTGCTAGGTATGAAATTTTTTACATATATAATGAATTACAGTGAAGTGATAGACTGACTGACCGACTAAACGGCATGGTTGTGGCTGCCTTTCCATTTCCCTCCTGTAGCAGGACAAAGCGTGGTACCTGCTATAGGCAAGTCAAGGCTGTGGAATCGATAAGAAAGAACCGGGGAGAAGATGAGAAAAACAAAAGAATGATAATTTTTTTTCTATACATGTCTCGTAAGATGGCAGCATGGGTAGTTGAATATTTTGATGATTGGATGTACAGAGTGAAGTTATTGTTTTGAAAATTACTATTGTTAATTGAAAGATAGGCAATTTTTGTTTTAGTTCCCTATTACACTTAGTATTTTGCTGACAGACAGTCAAACTAAATTAACATATTTAATTCCAGCACATCACACAGAATACCAGACGTCACACCAACACCTGAGGGCAAGCGTAAAGATTCCCTAGACATTATGGAGGAGATAGAGCGCGAGATAGATGATATGGTACTGGAGGATAGCGCAAATGACTTGGTGAGTTTAACTATACTTGGTTAATATGTTGATCAAAATGGATTTTTTAGTTATATTTTAGTACAATGTAAACTCCATGTATATATAGTATTCTTTATTGCATTAAGAAAATACGTGAAGTACATACATACAGAAATATAGTTAGCAAAGATGGACTTGTTTCTACAAGAGATTTCTTCCATAGTCGAAGCATCAGTAAGGTTAAATAAAAATAAAAATAACTTAAATAAAAATTCCAATACATAAAGCATAGAAGATCTACATACATATATATATATATATATAATATATATATATATATATATATATATATATATATATATATATATATATATATCTACATACGTACGTAAAAGTATAATGTAAATTAAACATAGTTAAATTAACGACTTTTCACATAAATCGGCAGCGGTGTGCCGGGCGCAGCGGTGTGGACTGAATGCGAAGGTTGTAGATTCGATACTCACTCGACGAAGTGACTTATTTCATTTCTTTGTACCGGTATTGAGACCAAGCGCTTCGTTGAGTTCCGAAGGAAGGTAGGGAACGGAGTGTCTTAACACTAGGTACCCTCTGCCTAACCTGCTGTATGCGGGATACAGCGTGAAGCTATCTATGTATCTATTATTAATAAGAACATTATGAACAACACGAACATTGATATCAATGTTTGTTACTCATTAATTTTATATTTAATTAAAAGCGATATAATAGTCGAAAAAAGTCGAAGTTTTTTGTCTATCGCCACGACATGTGCAATTTGTGACGCTTACACGTATACGGAGTTTACACTGTATTTAGTTGGCTAATTACGTAGACTAAAGTGAGCTATAATTAGTTTTAATTATTATAATTCATTCATATTTTTAATAATTTTGTATTCCAAAATTGTATATTTTTTTTATTTGCTCTTTTTTCGTCTTATAAACTATTGTTTTTTTTTTTTTATTCCAGGATTTGTCAGACGATGCAGATCTTATCGACTAAGGTTTAGTGTATTAAGTGTAATTTAGATATTTTTTTTATTTTATAATATTATTATGATTATACTGTGTGTAATTCTTTTAGTGCTTATACGTTTAACTTATAGTGATGTATTATACATATTATTTCCATATTCACCTTTTATTTAATTCACCGTTCTATAATTCACTCATATTCACTCGTCCTAACTGTCAATATAACGTGAAACGATAATTGTGTGGCCATTTTGTATTCTCTTCTTTTATTAATTATACATCATATTAATGAATTTTATTTGTTATTATGCTTATATTATTATATATAATGAGACCCGTGGATGTAGTTGGATGTGTTTTAGTTAAATTTGTATTGTGGAATTAGTATATATATTTTAATGAAACTATTCAAAAGTATCACAAAAATGGTTTCCATAAAAAACATTTGTAATTCTTATAAATTCGCTTGTAATTACTCTACGGTTTCGTAAAAAAAAAACGTAACATAGTTAATGTCATATTTGTAGTATATTGTATGTTTGTAAATTATAATATTAATTATTAATTCGCAATTGCCTTACTAATGTTTTTTTTTTTATTTCGCTATGAGACCCTGTCATACTATGCTATACTATATACCACACCGTCACACCACTATGCATTCACAACGGATGAGAGCGGAAACGAAGTGTCTTGACACAACGGAGAGAAGCCTATCCTGTTGTAACGGCACAGAGTGACGCTGTAAACAAATTTGAACCGTTTGATTTATTATTTATCATTTTTGTTAGAATTTGAATCCATAGGAATTGCCACGAACAACAGATTCAACACAACACAGTGGAGATTGGATTTGTTTTTTAATAATAATCTGTACTTATTTTATTTAAATCTATAGAATAGTTAACAAGCTTTTAACTTTATAAATCTATTAGTATCGTTTTTCTATTCTTGTTCAGACGAACTTAAATTATGGTAAAAGTTGAAAAAAAAATATTCTTCATAAAATTATATTGATTATTATAAGTTGTTTTTTTATTATTATTATTATTATTATTTCTATATAGTTGCAAATCTTCCTAAAAGACCATTTCGTTATTTTTCTGTTCCAATTCTATATTAATAATCTGTCTGATAGCTGACACGTTATATTCTGTCAGATATTTGTGTAATACTTTCAATTTTTTTTTTTATGACACTTACCAATAAAAAGTTATTATTAAGTAATTAATTTATATTAATATATGCATCTACATGTTTCCTCCAGGACTTTTGACAGGATTTAAATTAAAAACAATCATAAAAAGCTTTGATAATAATAAAATGGATTATTGACAACTACATGGATCCCAATAATAGTATTCAAAAGAATATATAAGAATGCAATAAAGGTAATGGCAAAAATTTATATATATATTATATAACGGTGATTTTTATACGTCACCGTCATCCGGCCCACGGTTGTTAACCCGCCACCATGACATCATGGTGGACGAGTGAGATATTTATGGAAATATACAGTACACAAATAAACGTTACTGCTAAAAATGATTATCCGGGTTTACGTTTGTAAATCACGTTTACGATGATTCTAATAAAATAAACACGGGAGATTTCAAATGATATGTGAATTGTAAACGCGACATATTGTTTTCTTCCGCCATTTTGCATTATGGTTTGTTTTGGAATTTCGTTAACAATACGTAGAGTTTCGAGTGCAGCACAAGTATTCGTGTTATCGTAATTGCCAGTTATGTCTAATGGTGTATTAAAAATAGTTTCTATTAAACAGTCAGTGTGAAAGAGGACTAAGACGATATGTAAAGAAAATGAAAATATTTGTTGCTTACAAATTTGAAGGTTTTTATTTTAATAATTAGATATTTCACATGTATATAACGGCCTAAATTAACGAAGGGCAATACGGAAGTATTTATATAGTATTTTTTTTTTATATAATATGTATATCTATGTAAATTTTCAATTTAATATTTTTTTATTTTATTTGGTTAGGACACTTCTTCACTGACTACTTAATTGACAATATTGTATATGTATACATCAACCGTAATTGGATGTGTACAAGCACTTTTTTAAACAATTTTACTAAAAAAATTCCAATATATTAAACCATTACTTATAAACGAAAGAACTTGTAAGTATTATATATATATATATATATATATATATATATATATATATATATATATATATATATATATATATATATATATATATATATATATCTTCTTAGCATTATCCCGGCATATTGCCGGGGTCTGCTTTCCTACTTAATCTACTCCACTTTGCACGGTCTCGAGCATCCTCAGTGGTTAGTCCATTGCTCTCATGTCCTGCGTCACGACGTCCAGCCATCGCTTCCTTGGGCGTCCGGGGGGTCTTACTCCAGGGACAGACATATCAAGGCATTTTCTTCCGACGTAGTTCTTAGGCCGGTGCAAAATTTGGCCATACCATCTCAGATGACGCTCTTGGAGCTTATCCGCTACGTCACGGACCTCATGAATGTGTTGCGTATGCGGTTAGCCCGAGTAACGCCACACATCCACTTCAGCATTTTTATCTCCGTTACGTGAAGCTCCTGAGTGTGCCGAGATAATGCTGGCCAACATTCGCTGCCGCATAAAAGAACTGGTCGAATCATGCTCTTGTATATCAGCCCCTTGAGTTTGGGCGGTATGCTGCGATCGCAGACCACACCAGTGACCTCCCGCCATTTGGCCCAAGCAGCGCTAACCCGGGCGTGGACATCGTAGTCGATGCCTCCGGACTCGTGCATAATGGATCCAAGGTACCTGAACTTCTCCGACTTAACGGCTGGCTCAGGCCCGATGTGGATGGTGCTCGAGTCTGGGTTCCCGCAAGCCATGTACTCGGTCTTTGACACATTCAGTTTAAGACCACTGTTCTCAAGCGCACCCTTCCAGGCATTCACTTTACGCTCCAGCATCAGTCGGTTCTCATCAATGAGTACTATGTCATCGGCATACATCATCAGCCATGGAGGCTGGTCCTGGATGTGAGCCGTGACAGTATCTAGCACTACATTAAACAAAAGTGGACTAAGAGCTGAGCCTTGGTGAACCCCTACTGTAATTGGGAAGTGTTTGGTATCGCCAACAGCGGTCCTAACTATAGAAACAGAGTCAGTGCACATGTCTCTGATAATAGCAACATAGGATTCAGGGATCCCTTTGGATCGCAGTGCCCACCAGATACATTGACGTGGCACACAGTCAAAGGCCTTCTGCAGGTCTAAGAATGCCACATGCAGAGCTCTCCTCTTTTCCCTGTGTGCCTCCATCAAAATTCTGAGGGCAAAAATGGCGTCCGTAGTGCCTGATCCTGGCTGAAATCCATATTGACACTCAGAGACAGTACACTCTCGGCGAAGCCTGAGGGCGATCACGCGCTCGAAGAGCTTCATGGTGTGACTCATAATCTTAATGCCCCTATAACTACCGCAATCTTGAACACTGCCCCTTCCTTTGTAAATAGGGGTAATAAAACTGTGCCGCCATTGATGTTGCATCGTCCCAGTGTTCAAAATACGGTTAAAAAGATCAGTAAGCATGAGCACACCACGGGAGCCCAACGATTTCCACGCTTCGATCGGAATATCGTCAGGTCCCACCGCCTTGCCGTTCTTCATGCGTCGAAGACAATTCCGAGTTTCATCAAGGGTTATTGGAGCAATAAGTCCCAGGTTAGGAGGTGGTTCAGACGGAATACTACCCGGGTGCTGAGTATTCAGCAGCTCCAAGAAGTAACTTCTCCACCTCTCCTTCACAGAAGCATGACTACAAAGCAGTTTGCCCTGGGAATCTCTGACGCAAAGACATTTTGTGATATCTTGCGTCGCTTTATCCCGAGCACGTGCCAATTTGTAGATGAGCTTCTGCCCCTCCACAGTTTCAAGTTTATCATATAGAGGTAATAAACTTTCACTGCGGGCTCTGGCTACAGCTCTTTTGCTGGCACGTTTCGCTGCTATGTACTCCAGCCTGTCTTCAGGAGAGTTGGAACGCTGCCACTCCTTAAATGCAGTCTTCTTATCATGAATCACCTGTTGTACCTAGAGAGTAGAGTGGAGTCCACTCGCATACGTAATAAGATGCTGCGGACTCTTTTGGAAGAACGTATTCACGATGGCCAGATCAGATGCAATACAGGTTCTTAGGATATTTTCGCCCTCTATATTGCGGCGACCGTGACCAAAACCACCGTGGACACGTTCATACGTATCCGCAGCCTTACCCACGTGACCGTTAAGGTCTCCCCCTACTACTATGATCACCTCGGTAGATGGTATAGCGAGTAGAACCTCTTCATATTGCTCCCAGAATGACTCCTTTTCGGCCCCGTTACAACCAGCCTGGGGAGCGTAAGCACTGATTAAGTTGGCGATAGCCCCCTCAACCAGTACCTTCACCCGCATCAGACGGTCGCTGCGTCGGTCAACTTCGAGGAGACCATTCCGTAGCTCTTCAGATAAAACTACTGCTACACCAGTTTTACCGGAAGGAGACCCAGTGTATATGAGCTGGTAACCCTGTCCGATGATACGGGACTTATTGCCCTTTCAGCGCGTTTCCTGAAGGAAAGCACACTGGACCCGACGCATGAGTACATCTGTTAGTTCCCTACATCGTCCGGTTAAAGAGCCAATATTCCACGTTGTAAAGCGGAGTTTCCTACTGGGTACTATCTTCTTTAGCCGTGTCCGTACTTGACACGGTAGCCCTTGCCCATTTAACACAGGTGTAGGGCGATGTGCCTGCGCGTCGTTTAGCGGCGACGCCCTACCAGTACCCAGCAACATCTTTGGTCTTTCCATATGAGTGGCAGGTGGCGGCAGTTTTTAATGGAGCGATTGCCATCTGACCTCCAAAACCCATTTTTGTGGGAAAAGCCAAGGATGAGAGGGGAAAGATTAGTAGAAAAGGGGAGAGGGGGGGGGGTAAGGACACCACTTTCATGGATTGGGAAGGAGTATGACAGTAGTGGCTCAAGAATCCGGGGTCGCGTACCCGTATGTCCAGTACCAATATCGGACAGATATTTGGCCAGACACATATATATAATTTAATATAAACATAGCACTTGTTTCTCGTATGCTAATTTCACGCACGAAAAGCTTAGATTGTTCAAGCGATTGTTATAGATGTTAACTTTTTAAATAAAATTTTATATGATAACATATATTGTTTTCATGTTAACCAATAGTGGATTTGTAAGATTAGCTTTTATGTAAATTAGTCTTTAAATTATGTTACATCGGTATTAAATGACAATTAAACGCTAATTAATGTCTGTGAGTGCAACTGCTAGTGTAATAGCGCCTAATATCACCGTTGTAACTAATATGTATTGCTATGGCCAATAATATTCATAAAATATATATATTTTTACGACAATAAACCAGAATAATCACCATTTTAAACTAAATATATCAATAAATTTTTATCTAGTACAAAGATATTTATTAATATTCAATAATAATAGCATTTATTATTATATTTACATACAATAGCTCGTCATAAGTAAGCATTCGTTAAATTTAAGTTATATAGTTAAGTTATATAGTACGTTTTAATTATTTAGTATAACTAGATGTATTATATACATACAAATATGTGGTATGTGTGTGTGTACAGTTAAACAACTCGAGACCACATTCTCATGATTTATCATATATCGTCGAAAAGTGAATAGAAATTTTCTATGAAGATAATTGAAATTTGATTGATGTTGGGATATCCGCATTTTGGTAGTTCTATTATATATGTAGAACTAAAGTGCATTGCATTGCATTAACTACACCAACAAGTGCGTTGTCGGACGATTTTTACCTGACTGGGATGCCTTATAATGCGAGTTAAACATTAATCCACGTCTCTGAGCGTAGATGATGTTGTTTTTTTTTCTCAAGAATACGTCCAATATGCGAATATTCGGATGGTATTTTTTTAAATAGAAACCTCAAACAGCCAATCGGAAACTGATACGTCACTATATTCATATACATCTTATGGTTATTACGTCTGTTGCGAATATAGAATAGAATATTGCTATGCTATAGGATATATATATATATATATATATATATATATATATATATATATATATATATATATATATATATATATATATTATATATATATATATATATATATATATATATATATATATATATATATATATATATATATATATATATATATATATATATATAAGCAGAACGGAAATGCGAAATTATTGTAATTTATATGATAATTAATAAATAAATAAAAACAATTAATGCTGGTTTTTGTACATACCTCTGTGATGTATCATTAATATATTTACTTTTATTTATATATAAATACATTATGATTGTATGTTATGTTTGATTGTGGGAATTAGTGTTTTTTTTTATTGAATATCGAATTATTAATATTATTTTAATTTTATCTAATTAATTTATTGAGATTTATGAATACATATAAAGACAATTTCACTATTTACAAATAATGTTTCAGATAGTACGCTGGTACATTAACCAATGATGTCTACCAGAAAAAGGTCTGATAGCTTAAATAGATCTTTATCTGCTAGATATATCTATCTGGGACCTGTGGAACCAAAATGTGTTGCAAAATCTGCCAGACGAGGAACATATTTACTATCTAGAACTTTCTTAGCTAGTGGTGAGACCGGGCCTTATAATTGTGTTATTATTATTATTATGAGTGGCATAATCTAGCATTATTATGTTATCGCCTTTTATACTATTTATAAGGAGATTCAAAATTTTATCTTTCGAGAAGAAACTCCAGGCGTTCCAGGACTTCACGGAGAAGTGCTCCTACTGAAGTTGAAGAAATAAATTGATGATTGTTCTAGACAGAGTGAGATGTTTTAATAGATTACAGAAAAATTTGGCCAAATCCTATTTATCACGTACATATAGGCAATAATCAATTAGTGGTTTTTTATGGATAGCACGCTTAGCACGGAATGAAAATGAACATATGAGTTTCTGGATGAAAAAAATATCTATATCCTCATATTTTATGCACCGTTTCTCATATAAAAGCTCGTTAAGGACCTGATAACTCGGAGACACTTCTCCCATTTGGAAATTATGATACAATATCATTGTTAGTAGTTTCCCCAGAATCCTGTTTTACCGACGCTACACCGTCAAGGTGACATTGATATCAACAGAAAACTTTTTTTTATCTCTATATGGCTGATCAGAACTTCTGTGTTTAGAGATTCTAATATATCGATATGGGGATATGGGGAAGAATGATGGGGGAGATGGGGAATGAATTCAGAATTCTTAAGATAACTATCATAAATTAATTGTTTTTTGACATTACTTATAAAACAACAGGTATACAGTATGTCAAGGTCATAATCTCGATCACGTCAAGGTGTGTGGCTGAAATTGATATCAAATATACAAGTCGATAGCCGCTGGAAGCACAGAAAGTATCAAACATCTCCAGGTCTATAGTCCCTTGGTGCGAAGTGAAAGTGAAATTTCTAACTTTGTTTCTTCCTGCTGATCTAGAATTATGAGATTTGGCAAGACGTGAGAACTACCATAAATTGTAAATTTATATGTGCATTTATTAAAAAAAAAACCATTAATAACTTATATATGTTGTATATGTTTGTCCACTTTTATAACCTGTACCCCCCGTTGACTATATATAGTTATGAAATTAATATAGAATCCTCGATACAACAGTTCGACGTGTGCTTGGTTGTGTTTCCGTACCTCAAAAGGAAATAAGAGAACCCTTACAGGATCATTTTGTTGCTCGTCTGTCTGTCTGACCGTCTGTCAAGTCCAATTCTCCAAATCACTAACGCAAAAAACGTCACGCAATCAAATGATGAGCGTTTAGCGAAAATGAAAATCGACCGGGTACTTCCTGTTGACCTACATATACGTTTATATATATATATATATATATATATATATATATATATATATATATATATATATATATATATATATATATATATATATATATATATATATATATATATATATATATACATATACGTTTATTTCATACAAAATGAGTCCTTACGGTCGTATGTACTCACGTCAAATTTAAGTTAGTCGACTCTTACTAGTTGTACTTAATTGACCTTACGAAAATTGACGAGAAGTGAGAACTTACAGTATTTATATATAAAGGGGAAAATCTCATAATTTATAAGTTTAACACAAAAATAAGCCACAACAATCTTATATTGTTTGTACTAAGTTGTACTTCCCGTTGACCTACAATCATGAAATGGTATGGAACCATCGGTGCGCGACTACGACTCGCACTTGACCGATATTTTATTAAATTTGAACCGATAACCCCATTTTTCTCGTGATAATAAGTCGGTTTATCCATTACAATATTAATGACTCATTACAATGCATTTTAATATTACCATAATATAAAAAATTACAATATTAATATTTAAATAAAATGGCTGATAAATAGCAACCCTGAAATAGATCTAAATAGAAATTGAAACCTTTAAAATATACAATTGTTTCGTATTAATTAAAATGAAATTAACTTGTGTATTTGGGTACTTAGTCAGAAGGGAAATCGGGTTATAACTGTAGCCTTAAAGGTACTTTTTCGTCATGGACCCGACTACACTTTACCTGCGAAGCCTAAGTACATTAACTTAGATTGAACTTAGTAATGTTACAACAATACATACAACTTAAATATCCATGCCTACTTATTCGAGATTTAGGAAATACTTACTGAAATAACAATTTAAGATAAAACGAATGCAATTAATTTCACTAATAAATAAATAATGGTGTAGTTCAAGCGGACAAAGCCGCGGGCGGGTCGCTAGTACTTATATAGTGTAAAGATGTAAACGTTCTGCGTTCTAGTGGCTCTCACGCATACTTTTGAAACAAGTTATATATTTTAGATAACTAAGAGAAAAAAGAACAAATTTGTTTTAAGTTTTAAAACTAAATGAAATCTTAAGTTCTACAGTTTGATGGCGTGTGCAATAGAGCGCAAATACATTAGTAGTAACTAGCTTCACGCTGTATCATGCTCATAGCACGGTAGGCAGGTGGAACCTAGGGCTCCGTTTCCCGCATTCTACCTTCCAAGGCGTTGCATGTTGAGTGGTGGAACTCAACGCAGCGCCGTATCTTGTTACCAGAGCGAGGAATAAATTAAAACAATTCACTCTCCTAGAGTGGGAATCCAACCCACGACCATCATGTTTACAGTCAGTCTGTGCTGTGACTGCGCCATGATGGCGCTTTTTAAATATGATTTAATATTTTGTAATAATAAGTAAGTAAGTAAGTATATCTGTAATATTTATATTTTAAACATATTTTTTGTATGTGCAACAACATAGCTTTTATGAAACTACCTTCATTTGGACCACAAACAAAGGCTACCTGTCGCGTAAAGAGCAGATTATCAGCGGTATTCCGCATTAGTTGAACCCAATGTGAAGTAAATTTTATTATTCAATAAAATAAGATATACTTGCAACTACTAAGTAATATTAACTTTCGAAATACCTTATTGGAATAATAGAACATATATATTTTTACACATCCTTGTCCTAAAGAATTTCGAAGCCAATTTACTTATATTTACTTAAATAGTATAAGTAATAGTACCAAGAGTACTCTAAAAGGCCGGTATGTCAACTTAAAACTTATTATATTCTTTAAATAATATTAGAGTACATACATAGTTTCGTGATATTTATAAATGTTAAAGTTTCTTAAAGAAACCGGAATAAGGCCTAGAATAGCTTACGCAGATAGATTAACTAAACGTACTTATAACGTTCCTTTAAACAAAAAATCTTATAACGTGACGTGGTCATACTATGAAGATCTCTCTTTCAGGTGCATTGGTTCTCCATTCACCGTGACATTGGCGAAGTGAATTGTGATCAACTGGCATACTCGAAACGCCATATATAAAGAGAAAATGAAGAAGAAGCAGCATTGATTGTATGAATTATTATTGGAGCCCCAAATGGATTTACGTCACTAAAAATAAAAAATCGAAATAAAAAAAGTCGTTAGCAGACACATATATGGGAATTTTTTAATTTAAAATTCTATTGAATATTTATCACCACGTTTCTAGGCCAAAATACCACATTGTCTGTTGCTTGTACACTTGCAAGATAAACATTACATAGATGTCCTAGAAGCACCATTCTCGTGTATAGGTAATATCCTTATTAATATTTTTTGCCAAATTCTCGTATATGTAAAGAATTAATTAAGTCCATTTTTAGGGTTCCGTATCACAATAGGAAAAAACGGAATACTTTTAAGAACACATTTTTGTCCGTCTGTCAAGGTCCGCATGTAAAATCTCATTTTGGATCACTCTATAGGTTTCATACGTTAATGTTCGAAAAAGAGACGGTTGTTGTCGATCGCGTCCTTATAGTTTTTCTTATAGCGCTTAATCTTGTTACCAGATACTTGGTTCCCCCGAGTGGGAATAGAACCCGTAACCATCGTGCTTACCGTTCGTTTGCCGCTACGTAACGATGGCCCCCTTTTCGTTATTGATTATAAATAAATATAATCATTTCAGTATTGAGTAATCTAAGGAATTAAAAAAAAAAAGTTTATATTACTTTTAATGGTAACTTGATTTGTATTTTATCTTTACGTTCTCTATACAATATAATTTTTTTTTATATATATTTTTTAATTAATTTTGTCCATATCGCAAAAATACAGGATACCTTTACAAGGGTACTTAATATATGGTAAAGACTATTACTACAAGTACTAGATTATTAAATATTATATTCATATTAAATTATTAAAAAATAATATATTTACATTATAAAAACATCCATTCACATTAA
Source organism: Dione juno (assembly GCA_037127375.1). Taxonomy (NCBI): domain Eukaryota; kingdom Metazoa; phylum Arthropoda; class Insecta; order Lepidoptera; family Nymphalidae; genus Dione; species Dione juno. The sequence goes on from JAXRJS010000003.1 coordinate 915,754, forward strand.
TGAAGCAAGCAACCATAGTAGTGAAATAAAGGAAAAAATCTGAAAATTGGTAAAACACTATCACAAACTTATATCTGTAGTTGATTTCATACAAAATTAGTGCATACATTAGTGTTATTTGCAGACAACTAACATCTTCAATGGAACCTCCTTCCTCGTTCCCTCAATACTGACGGTCGAGACCACAGGACAGTATCCTCCATTCAGACCGGTAGTACGTCGAGTGGACTGCTCGACACAGCCTACTGCCACACTCTTGCTAGCGTCTGGCCATCTTGCTGGCGCCCTGTCACGGGCACGCCTACCCGCAATGGAATAGAGAAGATCCACAGATCATACATATCCACCAGATGGTGAATGATTTATGAGAATGGTGCCGCAGTGCTGGGAGTCCACGCGCTTAAGGTAGCAGGTACTAAGCTGTAATCAAGTCTTGATTACAGCGGATGGCAAACGACATACTATTAAATACTAATTAAATCGTATTTGTATATGATGTGGTATCATATTTGTATATGATATATGTGCTGGTAGAATTTTTATATTTATATGTGTATAGTGGAAAAAAAGAAAAATATTTAAAAAAAATCCCTTCCTAACTTGTAAAATCCATTCCACTTGGCTTTTACAAGATGAGTATAGAGCACATGTAAAATGAATATTATGTGATGGCTCATAGAGTGGCTCTACTCTCCTCTTCTCAAGATTGACGTTAATTGCAGTGCTTAGTATGACTTATAATCACGTTTAAAAGTGGAGAACTCCGACACTACGTCTTGACATTAGATTATCTTTGCCTACTCTACTACCTACTACAGAAGCTGAACAGAAGAAAAAATAAAAGAATAATTTCCGTATACATAATTGTATGCTTGTATGTACGTTTGCAAGTACAAAAATTTGTATGATTTATAATCAATTTTAAAGTGCGCTTTAAAAGTATGGCGCGCGGGTGAGCGGAAATCTGAACACTATTGCAGTCTGGTCCCAGCGCGCTCGTAAAGCGCTTGTGATATCAGCATTTCACCGTATAAACGTAAGTCAAGATTAAAACTTTTTTTTGTATACTAACGCGAATTGTTTGGAATTCTTAATCTTTAAAATATTTTTTTATCTGTATTCTTTAATTGTTACACGGCTTGAAAATTTAATTTCCCGCCTATTCTATTTTTGAAATGTTCTATTTTTTAAGTGACTTTTCAAGTTGAGAAATATTTATAATTTTCGATGGACGGTTTATGTTAGTTTAAATATTATTATTATTATTATGTATACATAATACATACACCAAAATAATTCTAAACATTATTATTGTTAAAAAATTTTGTATAAATACAAAAAAAAAAAATATGATAAAAATTGTTCGTTAATTGCTTATTGAAAGTCATAATTACATCAAATTTAATTAAAAATTAAATGATAAAATCATTATTACTTTATTATACATCTTTACCTATATTTTAAAGTCATTAATTAATATTTTGTATTTATAAATTATTAATATAAAATAACATAAAATTAATAACAAAGCGATACGATGCGAATTTTAGCTGAGAAATGCGAAATTTGCGAACAGCGAAAGCTATATATATATGGTATAACGTATCGGCGATTTTGTTTAAAACCCGGTTTACAACGACGTACAACCAAAATATGATTAATTATATATAAAAATACTGCTACTAGCGTTTCAGCCCGCGGCTCTGGGCAGAGATATTTCGCCATACAAAGTTAAGAATAAATAAACACTTTATTTTTACAAAAAAAAAAATTAAAATTGAAAATAATAACGGTTTTTATCTTAAAATTAATCTCCTCCAAATTAGCCCTTCACCCTTCTAGGGGTGGAACTTCCAAATATTCGTTCCTAATACTATTATAATATAGTTAATTTATAATAAAACTGACGTCTGATCTTAGCACATTTGAAAGTGCCTAAATTTACATAATTCGCTTTTAATCTGGGAATGGATGGTATTTTTATAAAGTTTCGGCACAGTTCACTTGTTGAACGAAGAACATACGAAGGAGATCGGGAGAGAGAAGATAATTCTCTTGATTCCTTTATATCATTATATACATATGCCATGTTAAATACAGTTTAAAAAAAAACAATGAAAGCGCAATTCAAAAAACATCATATGTATACCTAATGAAATAATACTAGAGAATTTAATAATAAATATTATTAAATTAACCGGCCATTTTAAAATCGTAACGTAATATAATTCATTATAATTAAAAAAATATATGTGATAATCAACTTGAATAACTTGACTCAAGATTCTTAAATGTACAACATATCCTTTTAAAAAGAAAGTGTTTTTATGAAAAACGGGTATTATTTATAATATTTACTTAATTTTAGGTCCTTTTTTATTTTTTTTAATTAATAAAGTGATCATCGATCGAGAGTGAGTGAAGTCGATTCTCCATTCATAACTATTTCTTCATGAATGTGATACACGTGAAGGTATTCTAGTCTAATGTACGATTAAGACAAGAGCGTATACGTAAATATATCTCAAAAAGTGCTTAACCGATTTTGGACAGTTTTATACCTAAGTTGAAATATTTTGAGCAGTTTTGGTCAACAAACATACATAATTATAATTTGAAGTTACTTTTTTCATGTCCATTAAAATTAACATATATATATATATATATATATATATATATATATATATATATATATATATATATATATATATATAATATATATATATATATATATATATATATATATATATATATATATATATATGTTAATTTTAACGGACATGAAAAAAGTAACTTCAAATTGTAATTATGTATGTTTGTTTGTATATATATATATATATATATATATATATATATATATATATATATATATATATATATATATATATATATATATATATATATATATATATATATATATATATATATATATATATATATATATATATATATATATTTGAAAATTACAATATTTTTTAAATATTTTACACTTTATAGTATATACATAATAATATATACTATAAACAAACAAGTTCTAATCTTAATTTTTCCGCTTGAAATAAACCACTTTAAACCGCAATGTGTATAGGAGTGCCGTGTGATCTGTGAAACAGGTTTTTATTCTGTGAGGACAAAAGTCTCTCACAACAGCTTTGATTCTTTTTACACATTCTGTGAAATTATTACTAAGATATAAAAATTAAGATATTTATTATTATTATTAAAATATATATTTCCACTAGTAGCGTAAAATCCTGATCGTCTATAGCTCTAGGTTATAATTGCATTAAATACTGGACGGTACTCGGCTTTAACTGGGTTAATAGAACCTTTTTAGTTATTCTGAAACCTTTTTACTTGTATATTATATATTATTATATGAAATATACTGCATATACATTACACCGTGTTTCCGTCATTGTACGCGACGTACACGAATAATATTATTTTTAACGGTCACGTCTAAAAGTCATAAAACAATAACAAACTTCCCAAATAGCTTATGAAAAATAAATAGAGCACAATTTTTTTAATATTACCGCATAGTGACGTAGGTAAAGGAAATCTAGTATAAAGCCAGACATTGCATGTTGAGTGGTGGAAATAAACGCCGCGCTTCATCTATCAATATATGTAATAAATCCTCCATATCTTGACTAAAATAGATCAAGTAGCTTATTTTTTAAATACAATAAAATTTCTATGGTATTGAAAACTATTTTAATTTTGTAAAACAACAACGCCAACTAACAATAAAAGAAGATAACGAAGCTTAATTTTGATTTCCATTGAATGGTATCAGAAAATATCAATACACCCACCCACACTTTACTTTTCTTATATATGTATATATATATATATATATATATATATATATATATATATATATATATATATATATATATATATATAATATATATATATATATATATATATATATATATATATATATATATATATATATATATATACATATATATTAAGCTTAGGCTAAATGCTTTATATGACAGATGAGTACACCTCAGATGGTTTTTTTCGGTATGTGGCTTATATATGTAATATATATATATATATATATATATATATATATATATATATATATATATATATATATATATATTGGTATAATAACCACATATGCTTTTCTACAACTGTATGGAAATGTATGGAAAAGCCAGTCATAAATATATAGCCAGTCATAAAGTCCAAATACATAGGTAGTGCCGAACTACCCGTATTTATATATG
>JAXRJS010000003.1:922500-967500 GCA_037127375.1 Dione juno
TATATATATATATATATATATATATATATATATATATATATATATATATATATATATATATATATCCACAAGTGAAATTCACACACTACAGGCTGCAGACATTCAGTGAGTCACTTTCTTTTGGGCTATGTAAATATATTTTTATAGCATAACCTTATTATAGTGACTTAATACATTTCAATATTCGTTGTACAGATTTAAGATTTGCATTCAAAGATACTTTAGAAATATATTTTATTATTATTAAAAAAAGTCACGTAGGTACTACGTGCTGTGGACGGACAGTTGACAAACAATGAAATTATAAATTTTCAACTGGTTTAAACAATAATAGCTTAAAGACACATATCTTAAAATGAAGCTTATATTATATATTTTTTTTTTATTATGGTACTATAGTGTGCCACAGAGAATGTACAGGCTCGCTTACAGTCGACTGATGACAGACGATGTGTAACGATGTTCCCCCCGGAAAAAGTCCCACAAGAAAATTGTACATAATAATTTATATATAATGACTATAGTTCCCAAAGTAAATCAATTTTGTTTCATTTAATACAAACGAAACGTAAAAATAACTTTGTTTGATCTTTTTTCAGTACAAAATACAAAATATATAATAAAAAATATGGTAACGCGACATTTCTACGATATTTTTTCCTGATATTTAATATTAACAAATTTCATTATCATCGGCATCAACAGTCTGTCCTCGACCACTGCTGGTTCTAGGCCTCGACATCCTCCGCTCTAACAATAATAATTATTAATTAATTACAAACACAAAGTGACAGTGGCGAACGGAGATTCTTGAGATTACGATCGTGAAGTGTTTTCACAGTGATTATTTACAACATCAGTCAGTATAGTCTCCTATATTATAAAGCTTTATGCTCAAGTTTCAAAATGTAATAAAATATATGACATAATAGTAGACAGAGACGGAAATGAAATCTGTCGTCATAATAGCGTGGAGCTTTGAGAAAGCTCGGTAATATCTCGATTAGAAGGATACTCTATCTATTAAATACTCTTTGTTGATTATAATTTTCTTTACAACATGTAGACTTTATTACTTTATATTGTCAATTGTAAATTAGTGTTGCTAGGTAGTGGTCGGTACTGTATCGGTAGTTACCGCTTCGAATACATAAGACAGAGATATGCACAATTTAATAAATTATGCATATATTTACATTTATTTTAATAAAAACAATCGTGGAGCCGAAATGTTAAATCGAAAATTTCCAATACATAACGATAACGAGTGAAACGTCACAAATTTTATCGAAAGTCAATTTTAAAAAAATTAACCATTCTGTGTTAAATATATATATACAACTATCGACCCGTTAATATTGAAATAATTTCAATAAACAACAAATAACGATCGATGTCCTCATGTTTGTATATAAAATAGACTGACAATAACAGCAAATTGGTTGTACAAACAAAGAAATTGTTTATTCATTTATGTCATTCATTCTAAGAAGATGAGAAATCATACTCATGCATTGAACTTAATTTTTATAATAATTTTAATGGATTTTTTTTCTTTAGGTCCTAGACAACCGAGGTGCATTGGGCCTTAGAGTTTCAAGCCGACATTTGAGGCAGCAACTTTACTCCAATACTAAAGACGACGTGCGAAACGTAAGTGTCACAAAGTAGACTTGTATAGTCTATACTACTCTATACAAGTCTATACTTGCATATAGTAGACTTATATATGTAGTAAAATATACTAGAGAGTACTTGGTTTTATTTCTATAAAATTAATTGTTTTAATAATAATAATAATAATCGTGGCGCAGAGGCACAGCGTCTGCCTACGCAAACGCGACGGTTTGTGGGTTCAATTCCAACATGGGGATAATTAATTATGTTCATTTTCTTCGCTCTGGCAACAAGGCAAAGCACGGAGTTGTGTTCCGCCACTCAACACGCAATGCCTCAAAAAGCAGGATGTGGGTTCCTTCAAGTTAGGATTCCCTCTGCCTATCTTGCTATGTGCGGGATACAGCGTGAAGCTATTATTTATATAAGTGTTATTAAAAGTAAATTTCAAGTCGAGATCTCTAACTCTTCATGCTTCTTTTTACATTTAGAAGTAAGTCGTACATTCTTCTAATAATAAGGATACTTTAGTTAAGGGCGGTTTAAAATCCATCGTAACCTTTTCAAGAAAACCCTTTGAAAAGTTGTGTATAGGTTTACATTTAATATATTAACCTTACAATAAAAACATAAAGTACCTTTGGTTTTTTGGTGGAATCTCTACCGAAGACGTAGAAGCTAGATTTTCTGTACCTATATGGTAAAGTTCCAGGACATGCGATGCAGGTGGCACAGAAGCCTTTTAACGGTAAAATATTCTAAGAATCTGTGGCTGCGCTAGTTCCTTTCACTAACCATGCTTGTTGGTTACATCTTTAGTTGTAGCAATATATGTGATATATTCAAAATTTAAACTTAACTAAAAAAAAACGATAATATACTCGTTACTCGTTAGAAGAAACGATTTTTTTAAATTAACTGAGATTTATAGGACGAAGAAATTAATAACTAGAGTTGGTTAATCGTTTCTAATGTATGTTAAATAATAAATTACATCTCTGAGTGTCGTTGATACAATTTAAATAGCGACTATGCCTCCGTTGATAGCTCACTTCTACTGATATTTATGTAAACAGCAATAGGTCATTCTAAGATCAAATAACTATATTACAAGTAATCAATATATCTTGATAATTTTATATATTTTTACTATCTATAGATATTTAATATGCAAATATAATTTGGAAAAAAGGTAACTTGGGGTTCTGTGTAATTATTATATTGGGCGATAAAAAAAAATTGTATAAATATAAATCTATTAAAAAACATCCAGACAGACAGACAGACAGACATTTCGTGTACGTAATATACCTACTCAATTGATTTAAATGAACATTAATAAATATTTATAATATGCTTCGAATAAAGTTTCCGTTTTCTTACTTTAAACATGTTAACTTTATATGAGGTAAGATTTAAAAATAAAATAAGGCATAGAGATCGCAGTGGCTCATCATTATTTTTCCATTTCGTAATGGATGGCTGAAATTCTCGCTTTATTTTAAGAAATTAAGGCATCTAAGTGGGATTTGAACCCACATACATCGTTTTTACGTTATGCATTTCCATATTTAAAATAACACTTGTAACTTATGTATTCACAACAAATATATACGTCGTCTTAATAGATTGATATTATGTAGAGACTAGCACCTGAGTGTTAATGACTAGCCTTAACCCAATTGTATCGGACAACAAATATATAGCTATGTAAACATAATCGACGTTACTGTGGCACAGTGGACAGTGGTCGTGAGTACCGATGGTTGCGAATTCGGTTCCCGTTGGCGGGAGCGTTTTTATTTAACTAATTAGTTTTTCTCCACGCTGTGACAAATCTACATCTTACAAGTAGGATCTCCTCGCGATCTGTAGGAGAGATATATAGAACAAAATAAAACTAAAACTCTTGTATTCTATTCTTAGATATAAACAGGATACAGTTGCAATTTGCAATGGTTGTGATTGATTTGTTGACACTGTGGAGTCGTGAACCTTGACACTGACCTTGTGACACAAAAAGTATGAAAAAAAAACGTCAGCTTTATTGTTACATAACTAAGTTGATATTTAGTTGAATATTAAAAAAAAAAAACTTGTGGTGGTTTTACTCTATAAGTTATAAAAATCGAAAAATTATATATTCTAAATATTACCTTCCGATTTTTATTATTTTTAGATATAATACAATAACAATATAAACAACAATTGTAAGCGATCATTTCGCATATAATTCCATTGACACCTAATTAATATCTTTGCTTTTTTTGCCGCCCTTACAATGAGAATGTTGCATGTCCACACCGTACCCGGTAGAATAAATTACTGTAATTTCATCATAGAACTTAAATGAATTCTGTTAAAGAGTAAATCGAAGGCATAGCTAAACAAATGTTATAGGATTTTTTTATTTTTGTTTTATATATATATATATATATATATATATATATATATATATATATATATATATATATATATATATATATACCTTGCGGGGTAGTTAGCAAGTACGCTGCGGTCCCTGCATACCTCTTCCGCCTCGTCCACTATCTTTAACGTTTTTATTACATCCTCTTCAGGGTGTCCTCATACTTTCTACGTGACATTCTTCCAGTATCTTCATTCATCTTCGACACTGTGTTTTCAAATGTCAAACGAGATCTCCCCGTCTCACTTTTGCTTCACATAATCACCTGAGCACGTTCTTCTTCATTCTCACTGTGACATCCTCGTCAGTACATACCTGGTTTGATAAAGACATAATTATTGTTATGACTTATATAAAAGAACACCATCATAACGCTGTGGGAAATCCACTTAAGTTAGTTTAGGTTAGTTTTTTTTTTATTTCAAGACGATAAGTTCTCTAAATTAACATTTCGGGTGAAAAGCGGAGGACAGCGTGATGTAGAACTAGGTTCTCTATGCCTTTTATACTATACGTGATATAAAGTTCGTACCTATAATAAAAAAATATGTATACATATGTTTATTACGAATATTGACATAATAGTATATATGTACATATAAGATATATTTCATACACTGCGATTTTTGTACAATTTTTAATACATACCTACTTGTGTGAGCAGATTTTTTTGTACGGATATATCTTTTTTCCTCTTGGTCGGTATCGTCGTAAACTTGTTTTTGATGAAACAGATAAGGTAACGTTTCTATAGTTTTTTTTATAAATGTCCTTGTGATTCGTAAGTCAACAGTGATATTCAACTTTATGCATATACTCGTATACATATTTATCTAATAAATTGTAAATGGAAACCATTTTTTATCTTAGTGAAGGGAAAAAAAACGAGATATATCCCCAAGAAACATTAAAAATATCTGTAAATTTCGTTTATAACAGGTTTTAGGTTTCAATACTTATGTTATTCTTTATTATATAGACTAGAGTGAATTAAAAACTTAAATGAATTAATGAATTAGGCAAAGGGGCGCAGTGGGGCAGCATCGGACTGTAAACGAGATGGCTCCTCGCTCTGGTAAGACAGAGCGCGGGGTTGAGCTCCAATATCTCAAATTCTAGCAAAATGTAGAGAACGTAGAGAACGATGTTTCAAGAAGATATCTTTCATTATCCGGAGAATTTGAAGAGTGAAGAGAATTTCACATAAATCTCTCCACTTGCCTAACAAATTACTCGAAACGAGTTAATTAAAAATGTACCTATACGTTTGTTCTATTCAAATTGCTTATTACGTTTATATGGGCTTAGTTATGTATGTGCACAATGTCATGGTTGTGAAATTTAACGGCTCTGATATTATAATTTAACATTCTTGATATTATTGGAATGTTGCAATCGTAACTTAACTTAGTCGTGAGCGTGACTTACTAGAGGAAGATCTTTATATATTTTGCGACAATATTTTTCAAAGATTGCTGGTAAGCTCGATCGTTTGCTTTTTTTTTTTAGTTTAGGTTAATTTTTATTACATAAAATTATATATTTTTTAATATATATATATATATATACATATATATATATATATATATATATAATATATATATATATATATATATATATATATATATATATATATATATATATATATATATATAATTTTTCTTACGTTACAGCTAAGCATGTGACATCAACATTTTCTTTTATTTAATAATCAATGCGAACCCAAAATCACGTCAATAAATATTTAAAAAAAAAACAAAATTACACTCGATGTTATTTTAAATGTCTATACTAAGCAAATAAGTCTATAATTCAGGCCTTAAAAAACCTAAACAGAGTTAACTAAAGGAAACGTCCACTTACTACGCCCAGCGGCGTGTTGTAATGAGCTAATGACGACATACACCGCTATATGAATATTGGCAAATTATCCACCGTCTGGACCCGAATTAACCTTCGATTGCCTTGTGAACGATTATTACAAAGAAATTATATAATATTGTTAATTACATACTATTCTATTATTAGTACAGTATTGCCGCTGTAGAGCTCGAATTGCACTAGCTGAGGACAAATATAGGCAACATTTGTATATAAATAGAAAAAGAATATGACAAAATAATTTAATTATTACATTTATTTATTTATTATATATTAAATAAAACAATATATATTGTATGATGAACGTATAGTACGTATTTATATTTATATATATATATATATATATATATATATATATATATATATATATATATATATATATATATATATATATATATATATATATATATATATAAATATATATACGTATATAAGGAAAAAGGTAGACAAATTTCATATTATCCATTGACATTCAATGACTAAGTTGTGAAAATATACGACTTCCGTTTCCCTTCTATTGTTCTATTATAGTTTTACTTAAAGAATGAATAAACAATATTCAGAAACACGCAAAAACGATTGTATCTGGATATATATATATATATATATATATATATATATATATATATATATATATATATATATATATATATATATATATATATATATATATGTATATATATATGATTTAATCATATAAAACATATCTACATTACGCCATCATATTTATGGAATCTCTTATATGTAACGTGGGATTAATTAATTAAATATTTCAATTTTGCCAATCTGGTCAGTAAGAGCGTAGCTTGCCTTCCACCCACAGGAATGTCTAAATCTCAATGTCTAAAAATGGATATATTTCTTCACAGAAATAGAATATTTACACACAAAATACTACGTGTCATCCATATGTGCTACTAAAGGACGTTATATATATATATATATATATATATATATATATATATATATATATATATATATATATATATATATATATATATATATATAACAACAGGCAAAATAACTTGTCAAATTGTGTATTGTACGAGATTTTGTTTTAATTTGTGATCAAATTGTAGTGAGAATTATTTCACCACGTGACTACTTTGCGCTAATGTGATAGATTGTTGACATTCTCACTGGTGTCAGACACGTGCGTCACGTACAATAGTACATAGTTAAATAGTTTCTATTAAGTACTTTTAAGTTTGTATTCCCCATGCAGCCGGGTGGACCGAGGGAACGTAGTGTTAAGACACTCCGTTCCCCACTTTATTGAGTGATGGAACACAAGGCCGCACTTTCTCTTGTTACCAGAGCGAGGAAATTGAAAATTGTAAATAATTTATTCTCTCCGAGTTGGAATCGATCCAACAACCGCCGCGTTTGCAAGCAACCACTGTGCCGATGCGGCACGACAAGTTCGGTTAAATTAAATTAAATTATTAAGCTTGTTTATTTCCATTGGTGTCATGTCTCTTTCTCGTAAACGTAAAACGATATGTACGAGATCTATTGAAGCGCGATGTGAGTCTTATATCTAATTAAAACTAATAAAAGTGTATTAATTCCCTTTTTATATTTTAGGTTTTAGTTAAATGTTGTTTAGTTAAACATTGTGTTCATTTGTAAAAAAATTATCCTCATACACGCAAAGAGAGAATTCAAGAATTACTTTGCAATCCGCAATTATTATATAATAATAAATTTGCAATTATTATATAATATTTTTTTCTAAATAGAGTCATGAAATAAATTTTATTTCATAATCTCGAAAGTTTTCTTCTATAGATTTAAAATCATAACTATCGCCGTTTATCACCTACACTATAAATAATATACATACCTATAGAGAATGGTGCCAATTAATTAACACTGTAAATCCACTTGAGCTTCCACTTATGTGGAACAACAAAGTTATATTTCTTACAAAATATATAGTACATGCATAATCTTATATGAACAGTGAATGGCTAGCCATTCGATTGATGGTTAGGCTGGACAATGATTTTTTTGCCCTTAGTAGCCTGTTTTTTACGTATTTAGAATATCGTGTGTTACAAGACGAAACCTTACTGTACATCTCTTACCAGGTAGGAAATTCAAAGTATAGACAAAAATTTAATTTGGCCAATGGTTGGAATTTATATATTCTCTTAAGGTAGCTAAAAACCCATTTTGGTCGTCTTATACTGTATTGCTACTAATAGTTATGCTTTGCAATTGCCTTTATGTATATACATAAATATATATATATATATATATATATATATATATATATATATATATATATATATATATATATATATATATATATATGTATATACATAAATACTAATAGTACGTAGTATACCTATATTATTATAATAATTTAATATTTTTTTACAGGTAAAACATGAAAACCAAAGAAAAAATGAACATCAGCCACATAAGTGGAAATAATATAACAATAAATGATACGTAAGTTGATATTTATGTAATAATTACTTATTTAGCGTAATCTAACTTCAGTATTAACTAGTAAGAGATATAGGGGAGACCTCGGAGGAAGGTCATGTAAAAACACGAGGTACCCCCGGGGGTATCCCCGGGATATGAAGAGGTTAATGACAGTGGACGAGGCGAAAGTAGTACGAATCGTAGCGTTAAGCGCCCAATTTTTTCTGCTCATCCCGTTAGGGATGTACTTTTATGTATATAAATGTATATAACTTCGGTATTTATTTCCAAAAAGTTAAAAAAAAATCAATCATACTTTATGAACTTAAAATTTAGTGACTCCTTTTTTTACTATTTGCCCATATGGAGGAATAGAAGCAAACTTCACACATGCATGAATGGAAATACACGAAAATACAAATCATACCTCACACCTTCTAACTAAGAACTGCACAACACAAGAAATGATTTCAGTTCCGCTGATCATTACTTATTTACATATTTATTTATTTATTTGAAGAATAATATTTAAAAAAAATACAAGTAAAGGACAAAAAAACAAAAACAATTCATGCACCAAAGCTGCCTACAACTGCAACAGTGCTATAGTATGTACACTAGCTATTACAATGACATTTAATACATCTCTCATATATGGACCATATAACACACATCATAACTCTTGAAATAAGCTAAATCGCTCATACGAAAAGTGGTTTTTTTTTCTATTTCCAATTTGTACTCCACTATGCAATAAGTGTGTTAATTACTTGTTTGCCCTCTCTTACTTGATCTTAAGTAAATAACATTATAGCTTTTTTATCGAAAAATTTGCAAGCATTATCGTTATTTTATCAAGCAGCAGCACTGGTTGATCAAAATATTCAGGTCAATAAAAGTATTTGGGATTTCATTTCGTCAGTACAATCATCGTTTTAAAATTGCAAGTGTCCAAAGAAACGTATGCTTCATGTGAGACTTGAGTATTGTTAATTGGAAACATGATCACAAGCTAGAAATTTCAAGTTTGTTTATATTGTCTATGGTTTTTATTTATTTATTATCTTTATTCAATTGGATTTATGTTTAGACAAAACTTGTTTTTTTTTTTTTTTAATTTAATATCGTATTTATTTTGTATACTAAATTTTTATCTATGACGACGTCGTCTAAGTAAGTGAAAAAAAAAGATGGATTTAATTGGAGCATGTGGTAGACCTTATTACCTTATATAGTAGACAAATCTTTCCGCTAATTAACATAACGCATCATATCATTCTATTCATATCTTTTGATGTGTATTTACTTAACACATACACAGAGGTTATCGGAAAACCACGCTTAATAGTGAAGTGAAAATTATGCAATACAAATATAGAGTTGTATATTTTTACAATTAAGTTATTCTAATATAGAACTCGTAATAGTCAAGAACAAGCCAATCCGTTTTCCACTGAATTCAACATTGCGTGTTAATCGGGACCCAACGCCGCGCTTTATATTGTCAGGACATGGAAACGAAGAGTCCGAGTCCTCACTCACCTCACCCACGTTGGCAGTCAGACAGTCAGCTATTGTACCTCATCACGAGAGCCTCTGTAATGTATGTGGAATGTAAATCCAAAATAAACACGATTTAATAATTATCATACAGATGTTGTTAATTTTTCATAAAACATTCAATGTACAGAATTTTTTGTAATATATATATATATATACGGATCCGTATATATATATATATATATACGGATTGACGTCTTTAAATATAAATAAATTAATATCTATATATACCCTAACCACGTTCAAACTCTAATCATAATAAATATTTAAATACAGAATACAGTTTTCCAATAGACTTTATAGGTTTGGGTTTATGACCCAATACTCCAATTTCTGTTACTCTTCGTTGCATAATGCTTAAGGCCAGCATGGTTGAGAAATATTTATATAGAGTATCTTATACACATAGGGTAAACACCATACTTTTTATTAAAGGACTAGACTAGAGACTCGCTCTAATATAATATATTAAGTATTGAACTTATATTTTTTATTTTATCCTTCCCAATCCCTTTGTCTATAAAACATTTTATATGCAATATTATATCTAAATTTTATAAAAATAAAAAATTGGATTCCGGTATATGTAAATATATGCACTACTCAAATTCCGGTATATATATGCACTACCGTCTCCTCTAACTTAGAGTGACTGTTACATAAGCATCGGTTCAGCTGTTCCAGATATTAGTCTAACAGACAGACAGACAAACGAAAATAATAAAAATGTTGTTTTAGTAACGTGTAAATAACCATATAAACTCAAAAAAACTCAGTAATTTTGAAATAACAAACAGACACTCCCAATTTCACTTATATGACTTATTAATATAAACTAAACTAAACTTATTACTATATATTAGATGACAAAATAAATGGATGGCACAATATAAAATAAATATCATAGTATTATCAAGAGCGTTTAATGTAAGCCAGTTTAAGTCATAAATAGAAGAGTTTGCCTTATTATTATGAATTATACTGTTCTTCGTGTAAAATTGTAAGGGAAACGTTTCGCTATCATTTTTTATACTTATAAAGTATAGATATTAAATTTATTTGTTTCACGCTGTATAAGACACGATGTTCCCAATTTTCGAGACAATGCGTCTTGAGTATCGGAACTCAACGCCTCATATATTTAAAATAATAATTTATTTACTTATATTAAACTTTATTAATTTAATTACCTGTTTTTTTTTTAATATAAAATGCAACAGGTATGTTCTGTAATTAATGGTATTTACTGAAAACCGTTAGGGTTATCTTAGAACTAATGTGACAAGTTGTGTCAGGTACACGCCAATTACTTAACAATGGCATTTATTTTCCAATTTAGCTGTTGTTATATGGTTCTCAACACAAATTATAGCTAACAATTGAAAATTACAATGTTTTGTGTTGTCATACTTGACTATATATTAATTTTTTCTTACATATATAACTAAATAATGGGAGGTTGAGATGATTCATCCTGTGCTATTATATTGTATAAATTTCCTTATGTAACTTATATAAGTATTCATAGATTTGTATGATTGCGATTGATTTGTATATGTGATTTTTAAACGTGTATGTTTGACAATCTGTGGTTTTGGTATTTGTAAATCACCTCGTGTATCTCAAGGAAGAGGAAGCTAAAATTAAAAAAAAAACTAATCAGCCAGAGATTCTCTCGTTGTAAATGAAAAAAATGAATAAAATATAATTAAAACGTTTTGAGGAACAACGTACTCGTACCGTTATATAGAAATCACTTATATTTCTATCGTATAAGAGTAATTAAACATTTTTTTTAAAGATCTATTATTACAAGTATTTATTAATTTATATTACAATATACATATTTTAATAACTATAGTTATATCGACTGTGACAAAACGCTATTTAATTTATTACACAATTATAATTACAATCGGCTAATCACGGTCATCCATAGCTAGTTTTGATAAGCAGTCATTTTCTTAATTATTATACATCCGCCTAGTTCGGCGCTTCGCCTTGAGTCTTACTAGATGACAGAAATGAAAATATGTATTTAAAAGGATTTCGTTGCAGGTTCTAGTCCCACTCGGGGGGAATTGCTAGTTTCATTTCCTCGCTTTCACAGAGCGTTCTTCCACTTAAAACACAAGGTCTCGATAATTAGGCAGGAAGTGGGAAATATGTCTTACCTAGCCTTACTCTATAAATGTACGAGCAGGTATTGGTTGTAATAATAGTATTTATTAAAAAAATATCTGATTTTATTCTCTTGGCTTTTTGTGATAACGTACATAAATAGTTCGTGGTTGACTGGAGGTATACCGACGATGTTGCGCCTGCGCAGTCGTCGTCTCATTACGAAAGGTTAGAAATAAACATACAGGCATATCAATTATCTTTATATTATTAGGAAATCTTGGGTTTCCCTTTGCTCTAAAATAACTACATTCTCTTTATGATCTTGAAACTAGAGTTATGTAATTTTCGTCGTCGTGTCGCAATTTGGACGCGAGTGACGCGCAAAATGCGACGGGTCAGGATTCATATTCAATTTTGGGGATTTTTTTATGGTCTTACAAGCAAATCATATTACCTCGGTTTAGTTAAAAAAAAATTGGTCTCATGATTATATTCTCTTTTATTTGTTACATAAAATAAAAATAATACACCGAAAAAAAAATAACAGATACTGATGATATTCATGGTATTGAGATGCATCGAGGTGTATTTTGAGAAATATTTTTAATATAAATACTTATATTCTATTATATATTCTATTATATATTCTATTATATATTCTATTACATGGATGGCTGGCTATCCAAATTATTTTCCACCGAATTCGACGAAGAAAATATTATAAATCCCCACTCCTCAAGCAAATCGGCAGGCTTTTATGACTAAGTACCACTGTTACACCATAATCTCTATATGTAGATATAGTTGGGGTTTTCGTAAATAGTTGCGATATTCGTATTGTAACGATAAACCTTTCACTTTTAACATCTGTATATTCCATTTTGTATCAGTGTCAGTTTATTTTGAACCGGCGAGCTCAATGCTAGGATCAAAATGGTAAGTTACTTAATTATTATATTTATTATATATATATATATATATATATATATATATATATATATATATATATATATATATATATATATATATATATATATATACTACAAACTTTGGAGACATTGTAAGTTGGGAACTTAAGTAAAAATAATGTATATTCTTCATTCAGATATTGTTAGATTGTATTGTAACCAATGTAAAAGAGAAAATTATTATTATTTTCATTTCTATGCGTTATTTAAGCTGTTAACCATACTTAGGAAGAATAATATAACAGTTCGTGTAATGGAATGTGTTCATTAAAAACATTAAAACCAATCCCTTTCGGACCAAGAGATTCGATACATCAGCAATAGGTTTAAACTACAGGTGTACTCCATAACAAAGTAAATTAGGACGATCCAGCTCAAAGCGTGCATTGCATAGTGAAAATACTTTGACTAGAATGTAACTTATTAAAGCATTTCCAACTGTATTGAGTTCATGCATACATATATATCCATCAGTGAATTTTGTACTGGTATTCAACTAGAAGAATTTCAATTATAGGCAATGTATAATATTTTTTTTTCAGAAAACAGCGCTTGTATTGATATTTCTACACTGCTTAATTTATTTCGTGGCAACTGATGAGTTACCACAGACTAGAGACATCGAGACTGAAGACTACGATGACTTGGGACGGAAACATAAAAAGAAAAAGAAGCATCAGAACAACCCTTGCTATGGTGGATACGGCAAAACATTTGGGGAAAAATTTGGGCCGCACGATTATACGTATATAAATGCTCCAGTCACAAATTACTTCTTAGGATGTGGTGGTGGAGGTGCTCCTCTAGCTCCGATTCAATATCCTAGCCAATTCGGTGGACATGGAGGACATGGCGGTCATGGAGGACATGGTGGTCATGGAGGACATGGCGGTCATGGAGGCGGACATGGTAGTCATGGAGGACATGGTGGTCACGGGGGACATGGCGGTCATGGAGGACATGGGGGACTAGGGCTCGGTGGCCACGGCGGCTATGGACAGGGAGGTTTCCAGGGTTTCCAAGGTTTTCAAGGACCGGCCAATTATGGTTACAATCCAGGGTTTCAACAATTCCCTTCGTATCCCCAGTACCAAAACAACAAGCCTTTCCAAAATGTAGCGTCAGCAGCCGCGTCAGGATTTGGCAACGCTATCGCCGGCTACTTGAATAGACCGAGAAAAGTGAATAAACAAATAAATCAGTTTTTAAGACCGTTATATAAACTATTTTAAAGTGTTGCGGTGATTTCGGAACAGTGTCTTACGTACCACGTCTTGTTTGTTGAGACTCGAGTGTGATGACGATATAGATCTACCTTGTTGTAATGCAATTTAATAATTATAATAAATAATTATAATGTTTGTAGGACAAATTTAACAGAAATAATGTAATTGGTGATTGGTATTATATATATATATATATATATATATATATATATATATATATATATATATATATATATATATATATATATATATATATATATATATATATATATATATAAACATATGCCAGTTTTAATAAACAATCTTGTCGAACATGTGATATTGTGACAATTTATACAATGGGTATAAACGTTTTCCATAGTTTTTAACTGGTTTAAACAAGTTAATTTAGGACTATTGATTATATTATTTTTAATAAACATATAATTTTAATATATATGTAAAATATTTAAAGTATGTAAGCTGAGAATGAATTATACGAGTTTGTTAACAAAACATATAGTATATCGCATTATGGTTTTATAGCTACGTAAATATATAGTTTCGTACAATTTATTTATGATTGTGTTGTAGATGTGACAGGCGTAAAATAATTTATATGTAGCTTGAAGAGATCGTATTGCCTAGTGGTTAGGGCATTAGGACGGTACGTAGCGGACATTTAAAAACTTTTGTATGTGTTTGTAAAGTGACTTTCTTTCATAAATCTGGAATGACACTAAACATAATTAAACTACTACATTTTCTATTCATGAGGCATGCATTTCGTATTGATGTAGACGTTTGGAGTTTCTGTTTTTATAAAATCCAAAAGTTTATTTCTATTAACTTATTTAGCGCATTGTTAGACTGAGAAAGTTTATACTTTTTTTTATCATTACGAAAAGATCATATAAAACACGATCATCTGGCCAAGGTCATCTGTGCATCTATTATTTTATGACTAGAGTGAGCGTTGCTTAACCCTAACTGTATGTGACAATATTCATATTATGTAATTGTCAATGTCCTTGTGTCTATTATTGTGTTTGTGATTTAGCTTAACTTATTCCAAATCAATTAATATATAATACATTAAATATTATGAAATGTGTATAGTAGTGTAATATAATGTATTTGTCACATAGTAGTAAGATATTGTATGTAGGTTGATTATGTACGAGTGTTTTTTTTTTGTAAATTGTATAAGTGGCCTATTAACGTGGGCGATGCCGGAGGCGGTGCCAGAACTAGTAAATACCGCTGTTGCGACACGCTAAAGTGCTATGCGTAGTTTCCTTTTAGTGTAGTCTTGACATCATAGGTATATATCTATATAAGATGAAGAGTTGTTTGGTCAATATATATATATATATATATATATATATATATATATATATATATATATATATGTATATATATATATATATATATATATATATATATATATATATATATATATATATATATATATATATATATATATATATATATATGTATATGTATATATGTATATTATATAGTATTATGACTTTATTCTTATCTGTTAAACGTATCATGTGTCATACATTTTTTTTTCATAAAATCCAATTGACCACGCAGGGAGAGGAAGAAGTTGAAAAGAAGTTGGGACTGTTCAAAAAATTTACATGCTAAGCGAACGAACTTTTAAGCGAATAACAAAAACAACTATTTAAAATTAAAAATTATCATATTGTAAGTAATAATGTACCACCTATTGTAAATTGAGGCCCTCGTGGCACAGTGGTACCTACAGTCGGACTGTATATGATGGTTGTCCGTTGCGGGATTTATCCCCATTTGGGGAAAAAGTTTAATTTCCTCGCTCTATAGATTCAAAGTATGTTAGCAATTATAATTGAATATTGTAACATTTTTCCGAAAATATTTTAATGAGTTGGCCTGCACTGACGTCCATTTATATAAGTTTCAATAGTCATACCTATTGATGTGTATTTTGTAGGTATTTTTAATTAAAATACTTTTGCCAGCTTTTTTTCTTGCCGTTAAAAGTAAACGTTAAATCATTGAATCTTTTGATCATATTTTTTACTTACAGTTTAAATTTATCTATCTTTTAAGATTACAATGTTCGTACAAACGCTACTTAGCTTAAGTGTGAATTTTTTTAAATTCCTTCTCTAGTTCTATATACTCGTATGTAATTATTAATATAAGTAAATCTGTATAATAATTATATTTAAATAAAATACGTTTGTTTATGAAAACAATATGTACAACAAAATAATTTGTGTCTATTATTTAATTTCATGTCGTACTTTCTTATCAGCTCAGCTCCTGAAGTCTGTACTTATGTCATACACTTTCTCTTGACTTAGCCTTTTTTTATACAACATTAATGCTATTTTATTCAGTATTGATTGATTTTGCCAATAAGACAATCCGATCTATTTAGATCTTACAGGGAATCTCTCTACTTTACAGGGAATGCTAGTACTATTACTTTGAAATGGCTTACAGGTTTCGATTAGTGATTATTGTGTGAATATAATTCTTTGTATATTTAGGTAATTTTAAAAACAAAATTTCCATTTATTTGCTATCGAATGATATATAATATCGTCTATATATTATGACACACATTATTCAACTCCAATCCTTTTGCCTCTTGATAATGTGCTATACCTTAATGTTGTCTGGAATAAAATTATTTTAATTAGAAGGTTGCAATTTGTCATTTTTTTTTGTTGCCTAGAAAAAAATGCTATTTTAACTATAAGATAAGAACTTTCAAATGGCAATTCATTTGTAATATATTTTGTCATCTTTTTGTATGGGTTTACATTAAACAGTATTATTTTTTTATATATTATGACATAGGCACACTTCGTTAAGTCTACTTATACGTACAAACAACCTTTCGCCATATTTATAAGAGAAACCTGGCTCCAAATTTTCACAAGCCCAGAAAGAAGCAAAAAATATTAGACATAAAGCCAACGACAGTCATACAATGACTCAAATGTTAAATACCTAACAACTGCAACGCGAGGGTATTCTTGTTGTAATCCAATGTTGTCAATTGACAGCTTAAAAATAATAATACACGTACAATAAATTTCAAATTTAATATATTAATAATATGCTTATTGCTATATTAATATATTAATAATACGTTTATCGCTATATAAAATATATATTGTAGTTTTATATCCTACATTAGTAGTAGAGTAACATGAATGTTTCGTTACAGCAGGAGTACTCCGCCGGAAATATTTGGTGAGTACCAATCAAGAGAGCAAATCATAAGCTTGGATAAGAGTCAGCTAGACATTGACAATGGGGATCATGGACACCACCACGTTACACATCCTACCTCGTAAGTAAATAAATGAAATTGTTATTAAAATATTCTAGAAAGCTTTATATATATATATATATATATATATATATATATATATATATATATATATATATATATATATATATATATATATATATATATATATATATATATATATATATATATATATATATATATATATATATATATATATATGTGTGTGTGTGTGTGTGTGTGTGTGTGTGTGTGTGTAGAACTATAAAAAAAAAACTATAAAATACACAAATATAAAAAAAAATTACAAACAACACGATTAATAAAATTTAACTTAACGTTACTAATGAAACTTATATTATTGTATAATTTACACAGATACACGGACACTCTTCTTCATTTATTTCGCGGTAACATCGGTTCCGGCCTCCTTGCTATGGGTGATGCTTTCAAAAACGGTGGTATCATATTTGCCCCCATCATGACAGCCATACTTGGCGTTATATGTGTGCATGCGCAACATATGCTGGTATGTTTTAATAAAAATATAATAATATTTATATATATTTATGTTTTAATAAAAATATAATAATATTTATATATATTTATGATGTTTAGTTTACGTACGTTTTTAAAACTTAACCTTAATTGCAAATTAATTACGCACTAGGTGCGACAGTATTTTTTTTATATACTTTTTTTAAAATTTAATGCCATACGCACAACAATTAGTAGGCATTGAAAAATATTAAAAAAAAAAACATATGCATTTGAGTGCATTTCTCCAACTATTTTTATTGTATAATATGGCTAATTTAGTTAACTACAAATTCAGTATATATTATAAATTAATTCATACAAAATAAATAATTTCAAATCCTTTTCAGCTCAATTGCTCAGAGGAAATACATAGAAAGACAAAGCGGGAGAGACCACCGGGTTTCGCTGACACTGTGGCTTTGGTCTTCGAGTACGGACCCCCAAAGTTGCGTCCATTGGCGCCTACCATGAAAGTCTTAGTTAACACGTTTCTATGTATCACGCAGTTAGGATTTTGCTGCGTTTACATTGTTTTTATTGCCAATAATATAAAAATGGTAATTTACTTTATATAAATATATATATATATATATATATATATATATATATATATATATATATATATATATATATATATATATATATATATATATATATATATATATATATATATATATATATATATATATAATTAATTATTACATTATTTTTTATTTTTATTATATTTATATTTTTGTTTTAACTTCTATGAATTATTATAAATATTTTTATTAACACGCCAATGTCTGCTAATGTATTAATCTGAACAACAAAACTAAATACATAAAATCAATAGATTCCACAAAAATTACATAAGACAATGCCTAAACGATTTAATGCAAGTCATTTTCATCAACACTTCTAACTGTAATAAGTGACATTGTTTCATAACACACTTAAATTATAATTAGTATTTTGAAAAACGTATACGTTTTTAACGTTCGTTCGTTCATCGTTTATAACGATATCTTATATAAATTTTAATTAATTCAATTCAATATTCAACTGGTATATAATATTATATATTTTGTCAGATCTGCGACCAATACGGCGTCCACATCGACCTTTCCATACACATGATATTCGTCATAGTACCAATATTATCACTTTGCATGGTCCGGAATCTAAAATACCTAACTCCATTTTCAACACTCGCCAACGTGTTAATGGCGGTGGGGGTGGGAGCGGTGTTATATGAAGCCTCTCATGACTTACCATCAGTCACGTCAAGGGAATATCTGGCATCTTGGCATCAACTGCCCTTGTATTTTGGCACAGCTGTGTACGCTTTTGAGGGTATTGGCTTGGTGAGTTTTTTTTTTTTTATTTTATTTAAATTTTGTTTAGTTTCCTACATATAAATTGAGACGAGTAAAGAGAGCTGAGTGTAATATAAACTATATATAATATATATAATATAAATATTTAGTGGGTAAATTTAATAATATCGCTTACAATCAGTTCATTTTAAATTGAAATAATTATAAAATTTGATACGATTGTAGCTCTTGCTCCAGCTGATTGAATCTATTCGGAACAATATTTATCAATATACAAATATTTCTTTGATCTTTGTTATAATATACCCTCTTTGGCTGCTAAATTCAAAATATAAGTGATTTTTTAACATATCTGCGTATAATGTAACAAACATTAACCTACTAGTGTACATATTTTATTGTACTCGTATAAAAAATAAATGGTTTATCCAAAGTAAATACTCGTATGTAAAAACTTTAGATGACATAAGTCAGTCATATTCATAAGCTGTAAAAGTAATATTTAAAAAACAACATATAGAAAATATATTATCTTCAACTAAACTATACCTATGTTCCACGTGTTATGTATTATTAATAGATGTTGATACTCGTACCTAAATGAGTTGTCTACATTGTATATATATATATATATATATAATATATATATATATATATATATATATATATATATATATATATATATATATATATATATATATATATATATATATATATATATATATATATATATATATATATATATATATATATATATATATATATATATATATATATATATATATATATATATATATATATATACATATATATATATATATATATATATATATATATATATATATATATATATATATATATATATATATATATATATATATATATATATATATATATATATATATATGTATATATATATATATATATATATATATATATATATATATATATATATATATATATATATATATATATATATATATATATATATATAAATAAGTTTTTATATCTAAATCAAAAAAATCCGACAGTAAATGCGACAGTTTGGTATTCGATTCCCATTTGGGGGCAAGGATTATTTTTTCCACGCTGTGGTAACAAGACGTAACAAGACGAAAGAAGCTAAGTTAAGCTAAGCACTACATATGAATAATTTATTTTAATTTTTTTTTTATTACAAATAATTTCACAGGTACTACCATTGAAGAATGAAATGAAGAAGCCGGAGTTCTTTCAAAAACCACTAGGCGTGTTAAATATTGGTATGGTAATAGTAGGGAGTATATTCGTGACGGTCGGTTTTCTTGGATACCTTAAATGGGGTGTAGATGTGGCTGGAAGCCTTACCTTGAATTTGAAGCCTGGACATCCGTAAGTAATCCATTTAACTTTTTAACTATACATTTTAAATTTTCGTACATTAATCTAGGATAATATTCTTATTACGTTATTATTTTTTCCTTGTTCTGAACTTCAAGCACAGAGTATTAAATATATATATATATATATATATATATATATATATATATATATATATATATATATATATATATATATATATAAATTTCTAATTACTTCTTGCCTAATAGCCTAATTGCCTATATATATATTTCATCGAATGGGATTCGAAAGTGTGGTCACATTCCCACTAATTTAAGCTAATTAGGCTGCTAAATTAAAAAAATCAGTATTTTTTTTAAATACTCGTACTTACTTATAAAAAAAACATGTAACAAACAACTACATACATCTACCTACTACTGTACCTATTGTATTGTTTAAAAAAAAGTGGTTTTTACAAAGTAAGTAATTTTGAAAATTTAATATGTAAAAAACTAAATTAACTAGTTACAATTTAATCATATAAATATAATGGAAAGGCTTTGCTTGATTTGATTTCAAAATAAGTGTGTTTTTTTTTCACGTTACTAAAACATACAAAAAAACATTTTAAAAATTTTTCTCAATCTGTCTGTCTTTTCGTTAGTCCGACTGATTTTTATAGAACTTTCACTAGATGATTGTAGAGCAATATATAGGCTACTTTTATCCCGGGATTCTTGTAGGCATTTGATTTCCGCGGTAAAATGCGGTCTTCGCGCGCGATTTACTTCCGCACAGATAAAAAATTGCATATAAAATAAGAATTTTCATTTATATACATATATTTTACATAAACAAATTAATTAGAAAGGAAAATATAATAAGATTTGATCATATAATAAACGTTACGCCTTCTTCCCCAGACTCAGTACAACAGTCCAAGTGTTAATAACGATTGCTATTCTCCTGACCTATCCCCTGCAGTTCTACGTGCCTGTGGCAATCTCTTGGCCGGCGTTACATAGGAAATATGGGAAAACTTACCCCATTGCTAAGGAGCTTGGCTACCGCGCTGTATTGGTTTTGATTACTTGTAAGTTTGAGTTACAATAAATTTTAAATTCTTCGCATGTAGTATGCCCATAAAATAATTTATTCGGAAAAGAAAATGAAAAAAATATATATTATTAATTTTGAAAATAACACTAGTTTTTTAATAAAAAAAAACGCTAATGTTTTACCGTAAAGAGTCTGATGAAACATGTTATATATAATATACAATAATAAAAACAACTAACTATAACTTATACCTACATATATATATATATATATATATATATATATATATATATATATATATATATATATATATATATATATATATATATATATATATATATATATATATATATATATATATATATATATATATATATATATATATATATAATAACATTTTTATTTTAAATTCAATGAGTAATATATAGATTACTTAATGTACTAACCTCATTTTGACCATTTTTTCCAGTTATCCTAGCCGAGTCTATACCACAGCTAGGGCTCTTCATATCCCTTGTAGGCGCCATCAGCAGCACCGCACTCGCTCTCATGTTTCCACCGATAATCCAACTAGTCGCTACGTATCAGAATACAAATGATTTACCCCTCTTTATGATTGTTAAGAACATGATTATTATTATTTTAGGGCTTTTTATTTTTATTACGGGCACATATCAAAGTTTGGCGGCCATTGTACAAGCGTTTTAAATTGGATTGATTTATTGTTGTCAGTATATTGATATAGGCGACCCTTTATCAGAAAGAAGCGGGAACAGAATTTATTTTATTCCTTGGAATCCTTATAATAGTGATATCTAATATGACTTTAAGTTCTCTATAGAGTAAATATTTAATATTTATTTATAAAAGTATCTAAATGCTTTCTATGAAATAACAATAAGATTATAAGGACTTCTGTAAATGGAATTTCCGCTTTTGTAATAGTTGCAAGTTTTTTTTTTTATTTTATTGACGACGTTATTCTGATGATGTGAGTGAAATACTACGCTTTATGTATCGTAAGTAAAATATCTAATAAAATTAGCTGTTACCTCTGTAACTGTATTATTCTACAATCTCTCATATTACAATAATTAAGTTTATTGTCAACTATAATCTATTTTTGTACTTTAATGATCTAATATTTTTTCGTAAGTTTTTGTAGTTTTCGCGGGAAATATGTAATTTGTCAGAAAATTATCTGTGGTCTGTACATAGTAATAACTATAGCATACAGACAATTAATATAAAATATTTGTAGATTTACGTAAATTTTATGATTTATTATGTATAAAATTATTCGTGTTTTACGGTTATAAGGACTTAAATAATAAATAATATATAAACTTGTGAATAAAGTGATAAAAAAATTAAAATCTGTTATAAACAGGTAATATTTTTTATTAAACATTTCAAACAACTATTTTTTAAAAAAATATTTTTCATTGTATACTAGAGTTTTTTGTATTACATAACTAGTAGTTTATTAATGTATAACTTATCCTAAAATATATATTTATTATTGAATGTTATATTACATAGCTTTAAAAGATTTTTATTATTATTTTAAGTGTGGAACATAGATTAGTTAATTTAAACGAATATAATAAGTATTTTTAAATCTTTCCTTTCTGAGACTTAGGGGTATACGATTATCATTATAGCAAAAATAGTTATAAGACTAATAAATAATTCTGACCTCGTTCATCTTTGAACTGTTTATTTAAATTAAATTGAATTTGCATGTCGTACTAGTAGGTCAATGTGTGTAATTATATATAAATTCAAATTTTTTATGTATAAATAATGACAATAATATATAATATGAGATTATAGTAATGTTACCTATTTCTTACCAGAAGTTACTACTGACAGAAATGTTTAGTCATAAATTTGCATATTGCTACACTTCACACTATTATCTTCTATATATAATACTTATGACAATTATTTAATAGTAATTTAGATTTTTATTGTATTGCTTGTGATTATATTGAGAAAATATAATTGAATGTTAGACATTCTTTATTGTTAAGAAGTAGAGTATATTCCATCATATTTTATAAAATGTTGTGATTACGTTATATTAGATTTCTTAGATGTGTGTAAGTAAAACTGTACACTTAACTGTTTTTTTATTATCTGCTAATTTGTTCGTACATTTTCTTAACAAACTATTATTTTGTAAGTAACGATTTTCAAATTCTTATTATTAAATTTTTAGAACAGAAGCTATTTTTGGCTATTCTATTCTTCATATTGCTTCTGTTGATAAATCAAATAGCAACTTTTCTTGTTTATAGGCTGTGATACTTCTACTAAGCGTGAATTGTGAAAATATATAATAAAAACAAATTATTTGTTTCTTTTTCTTAATTCCTACAAATAAAGTCTTGAAATGGAATATAAGTGTTTTGGAAAGTTTCCCGAGGATTCCTTTTACCCCTCTTACCGCTCACTTTTGTTTCATATATTTTATACAATACTTTCATCACTAATCTTCTAGACGTGCCCAAGCCATCTGAACACGTTCTAGTTCATTCTCTCTGTGATATCCTCACTAGTACCTACCCATACCTACCTATACATACTACCTACCATCCTCTTTGTTGCGGATTCAGTCAGTTAAACTGACTCTGCATATCCTCCTAAGAGATTGCATCTCCACAGCATTCATCTTTTTTTAATTATCCTTCAGCAATTCCCATGATTCACTACTACATAACAGCGTCGGCATCAGAATTGCATTTAAACGGCCAAATGTGCAGTTGCGCTAAGTTTCTGCCGCGTCTACAATGCAGCTAAGGCACCATTCATTCTGTTACCATTTCGTATTATCCAACTCATCATCATACTTAACATACTTCCCAGGTATAATACTAATATATTCACTTGTTCGAATAAGTTTCCATTCACAAAAATTTTGCATTCCGTACTTTCGTAGTCTCTTTCAACAACCAGAACCTTTGTCTTATTTGCTTTGACCAATATTTTCACATTTAAAAAATGGTTTCAGAATGTTGACCAATTCCAGAAACTCGCATTCTGTTGATGCAATAGGCATTTCAACATATACTACATATACGTATAGCAAGCAATTTACTTTCAAGTCACCTATTTTCACTCACATGTCGCTTTGTTTCCATCCTTGGAGACTATCCCCATACAAATTGAACGGCAAAGCTGACATAGCACGACCTTGGTTAGCAGCCAAACATTTTACCGTGATCATGTGGACGGAAAAGACCGAATCAATGCATCCTCTTCTAGGTCTAAAGCCTCCTTGGGCGTGAGTGAGAAAGTGTGAGACTTTGATCTCTCTTGCATTTTCCACCTAACCTAACCAAACTGCTATTGGGATAGCTGACACAGTCTATCTGTGAACTTATAACTATTAGATTTTATACCAGGCACGATGACTGCACTTTATTAATCATTCAAGACCTCCGATCCATAGAATGCATAAAATTCAGAACAAGTCTAAGATGCGAGGCCTGCCATAGTTGAACGTCTTGGGAGTAATTCCATCACTTACCAAAATTCTAAGTTTGATTTGGTTTGATTGGGCTTGTTTTTACTTTTGAATTTTGCAGTCAGTGTTTTTTTATGCTTACTTATTTTATAGTCTATGGATTTTAAATGATAATATGTAGATTTTGTGATCTGTCACTGTCAGTATTCAGTACTAGTACTCATTTGACATTTAGTAAATGACATTTGGTATTTATTGGGGAAGATGAACAATATTTTACTACAAATTATTTACAATGATAAAATATTCATACTTTGACTTTAAATTTTAATGAATGCTTTCTTTCAATTATTTAGACTTTTTACATTAAATACATTTTGAATATTATTGAGGTTTCATTAAGGACAATGCTTAGTTGATCGACTATTTCATGTAAATAATTTATGTAACATCACCAGATAATTCTTTATAAACGAATTTATTTGCTATTAAATTGTTAAATCTTTTTTTTGTTTGACAGGCTTTATTGTATAAGTATTTGGGAAGATTTTTAATTACAAAAATGTTTGCCCCAAATCACGTTTCACGAGTTCGAATGCTGTATAAGCTTATTTTTCGTGTCCACCGAGCTTTACCGGATGAACTGCGCATACTTGGAGATAATTATGCTAGGGAAGAATTTAAACGTCATAAAAATTGTAACTCCGCAGAAGCAAAGATTTTTCTCACCGAATGGACTGTGAGTTATTTGTTTTATAGAAAAATGTGTGCTAATGTCTAATAATTCTACAATATTTATATATTTGATGTATTTTTTTTAGGATTATGCAATTAACTTAGCTAAACAAACAAAACCTCTGCATCAAGCAAAAAAGAAGACAGTAGGGCAATACCTTGACCCTCAAATGTTAGATTATATGAGCGATGAACAGTTAGTGCAATTATATGAGTTACACAAAGCCGCTTCATTGGAATCTGAAGAACAAATACCAAATGAACTAAAAGAAAAAAACAATAAAGATAGCAACAGCAGTTAGGTTCAATTTAAATATATTGAATTCTTGTTATATAAAAAAATGTTTATATACATAATATATTATTATTATATAGCAAAATGTAGGTGCTCATAGTAAAAGTTCGTTATTAGTTAGTATATTATTATATGTTAAAAAAATATAAAATAATTTATATATTGTATTGTGAATTATATATGAAGTTAATGTTAAATTCAAGAATTCTAGGTAGAACATTTTAATCATGATGATAAATTTAGTTCTTTTTTATTTTTGAACACTAATTAATGTTAATTATATTGTAAATAAACAGTAAAGCCTTACTCAAAGAATATCAACTTGAGGTAAAACTTCTATTTTCAAAATGGGGTTAGTATTTATAATTGTTTTAACTTTTTTTTATATTAACTTTATGATAGTAATCAGAAAAAGTCAAAGCGGTATTTTTTTAAAAGTTTATTTAACAGTACAATTAAGATTTTCTAAGTAATATCTTAACAATAAATGCTTTCTTGCATACAATTATGCAAATATCATTACAATAATTATCATTAATATAATTGATCAAGGTTTTTATTTATGTACATTTTTAATTAGTTAATTTAACAAGAATATGCCAAAAATATTTGCCGGTGGAATAGATTTTTATGTACAAATTCTTTTTGCATGTAATATTTTCTTAAACAAATAGAAATAAAGAAATAAATCCCTTCATTGTTAACAAATCTATTATTATAGACAGTATAAATATATTGTATTCAGTAAAAGATATAAATCTAATAATAGATTAAATTTATTATTTCGCACCATATCAACGATAATATTATTAATTAAAAAAGTGCTTAAATTTAATAAGAAAATGAAAACATATTCCGTACAAATGGAATATGTTACGGTCTGAATTATGTTATACAATCCACTATGAAATTAGAAGAAGACAAATAAAATAAACAACAGATACCACTGTGGTGGCATAAAGTAAGTAGCATATCAAAAGTCAAATCAAAAGTCAAAATCTTAATGCTTTTAAGCACATTGTTATTAAGAACTTGTCATATAGATGTTTTTTCACTTGGCCCATCATGCGTTTCTTTATTACAAATCAAACATTTGGATAAAATGTAAATAATGTAATTGATATATCATATAGAGATCGTAATATACTATTGCTAGAGAGAGTACTACAAATAATTATTAATATGCTAGAAGTACACAAGCTTTTCCTTACTAGAAGTAATGTACTTAATTTTCCTATAAATATCACATGAAGTTTTAATAATATATGATGTTAATTATATGTTATTAGGTAAAAATTAAAGTTATAAAAGAAAAAATTGTGAATAATGACTTCTGTACAAGTAATATTCTTATAATTTCTTTAATATTCATAACATTTTATTTTATGGCTTGGGCTTAAAACATATAGTCACCATATATATCTTGCCTCAGACTGGAATAAGTAAAGAAAGATTGAAACTAGATACTGATAATTTCCTCGTCCAAAGTATTAGTTAAGTCATTTGAACTTAATCAATAAAATATTACACTTATGACAACTTTAAAGAATATATTCGTTAAGTTTCCGTTGTTTGTTTTTTCATTTATTATATACAAAATGTGTTATTATTATCAAATTCCTGTACAATCTATCTCAGCATTAGCATGTGAAAGCCGACTTCAGCCACTGTAACAAAATAAGTTAAAATGTATTTCTTTAAATAAAATGGCTTCACACGATACCCTACATATAACAACCTAGTCTGAAGGATTAGACTCCTTTCTCCACTCTCCGCATAGTTTTCGAGACATAAATGAATAATAAACTGGAATTGAACCCACAACCGTCGCATTAATAGTCAGACGGTGCTGCCGCGCTACTACGTTTTATATTATTTGAAAGTGTCATATTGATTATTTATATTTATTTACTTGTACCCTTTTAGCTCCTTCAGCTAGCAAGCTGTCTGGTAAATTGTATAGAGGATGGAGATTAGAGTCACTTAGCTCCAGCTAGTTAATAACGTTAATGTCAATATAATAATATATATGTTTTTAAATAAAGGTGGAGTAGTTTATTTGCTGATTACCCACCTCTGAAAATGTTAAATTAACTTTCAATGTACTCGTAGAGAAGTTACTGAAGAACATATCTGAAATATATATATATATATATATATATATATATATATATATATATAGTATATATATATATATATATATATATATATATATATATATATATATATATATATATATATATATATATATATATATATATATATATATATATATATATATATATATATATATATATATATATATAGATATATATATATATATATATATATATATATTATATATATATATATATATATATATATATATATGAACGACTTCTGTTACGTATTGACGGACAGACAACGTGCAGCCGAAACTCACGAGAGGATAAATCTGGCAAATAAGGCCCTTGAATGTCGTATGGCAGTAGCGAGAGACGCTTTTTTGAAATTCCTACGCTTTTTTGTACGGTTTAGAGGACGAGAATTTCCCTTTTTATAGACGACACGAGCGAACTCGTGGTCGATACAATAGCAAATTAAAAGTATTGCCTGTAGTTTGGAGCATATGAACAACATTTACCAAAAATTATAAACTAAAAGATATATTTTAATTAAAAATATGTGATACTTGTATGTTATTATAAATTAAAAAAAAAAACAATAGTAAATATACCTACCTTAACGAATTAATAGCCTATTACGTATATTATTATCATGTTACTATTAATAATAACTCACGGAATGCTCTATGAAGCAGTACAACAGCTGATACGAAATCTCCAAAGCGCAACATCCCATCCTTCCTCATGTATTTCAGCACAAGTAGTGATAAGGCTCTCTCCGGTATCACGAAGCCGACATCACGTAATGCATCCCGAAACTTCTCTATTTTCAGAACACTCATTTTTTCCGGCGCGTAATTCCTGAACACTATCTGCCAGTGCTTTAAACTGCATATGAGGTCTTTGAAATCGCTAAGTGTTATCCGACCTGAACCGTCTTTCTGTATAAATGCGTTGAGGAAATGCCTTTTTGCATGTAACTTTTGTTTTATTTACGTATTGTTCAGTGAAAAAAACAATATATTTGAGAGGAAATAGTTTATTTTTGTATTATATTTGGTATTTCATATTGACTGTGTGACTGTATGTGGTTTTGGGTTATATTTAAACTCTGGGGAATGATCATATATAAAAAAAAAAATTTTGCCACCAATTAGGTGTCTATTTCCGGTTACGCTGCTTCTGAAGCACAGTAGAAAAAA
Source organism: Dione juno (assembly GCA_037127375.1). Taxonomy (NCBI): domain Eukaryota; kingdom Metazoa; phylum Arthropoda; class Insecta; order Lepidoptera; family Nymphalidae; genus Dione; species Dione juno. The sequence goes on from JAXRJS010000003.1 coordinate 952,092, forward strand.
ATAATTTTATGTAATTTGTAAAAGGATACTTCCATAGACAGCACGATCTGTTTGCACGTTTCGATCGTCGCACAACTTTTAATATAATCATTCGGCAAACACCTCTCGAGAAGTTCTTGTAATTCAAACGCATTTATAGTTTTATGCTCATCAGCCAGTTGTACGAATTGGGATTCGTATTGGGCAAAGCTACTCGATTCCACACCAGGTGGAGCTTTTAATATAGCAGCCTTTAGCATCTGAGGAGTGCAGTCCAATACTTTCATTTTAAGTTGTTTCGTTGAAAACACTCTCAGGGAAAAGTTGGCTTCTTGTCTAGGCTCGAACGTCGTCGGTATAACTAAATATGAACCCGATTCCAGGTGACACCTGTAATTGATCAATAACTGGAATTATTGTGTGAGAGTAATATCGCAGTGCGTGTTGTAAATTATGGACTTTCGCTCAATTATAAAAAAAGTTACAATTTTAGCCATATAAGGTTATCGAACAGCTAATTTGTAATAAAAGCAGGTTATTTTTGTCGATTTAGTTCTATCGATATAGTTTGTCGCTCAGCTATTGATACTTTTATATACATACATAAATAAGTAGTAGAGTTTCATTCTCACCTTTCACTAACTTGTCTACTGTTCGTGTATTGGGAATTGATGGAGCTTTTCGTCTTCTTGAAGAAAAGCGCTGATGCCGTCTCGGTAAGTGGTTTTGGAATTTTGTAAATACTAAATCCGATGACCTTGGGCTCCATAATACTGTGTTGATTTAATGATATAATGACAGTATCTGGTTCGTTAAGCACTACTTGTATTTGAGGATTCATGTGAAATAAATCTGTAAAAGAAATTTTTGTTTGGATTGTTAAAATATTTTTCAAATATATCATTATTATGTTCTTCGTAATTATATGTTACTATGATATTTAAATATAAATAATCTTAAACTGCGTGTTATCTTTTTTGTCTATGACTGAGGTGTATAAGAAATCTAAATATTGATAACTTATAAGAACAAAAATATTACCACAATATAGTAATAGATTTATTTATTTATTTAGCTTCACGCTGTTTCCCGCACGTAGCAGGGTAGGCAGAGGGAACGGTAGGCTGAAGGAACCTAGTGTTAAGACACTCCGTTCCCCACTTTCCCATTCGAGGCATTGGGTGTTGAGTGGCGGAACTCAACGCCGCGCTTTGCCCTGTTGACAGAGCGAAGAAAATGAAAATAATTCATTCTCCCCGCGTGGGAATCGAACCCAAAAGCCGTCCCGTTTACAGACAGACGCTGTGCCTCTCGACCGGTAGTAATAGATACAGTATATTTAACAAAAATTTAAGTAAAATACATAATTTAATCACTTACTAACGTGATTTCTACAACCGCCCGCGGTCACACCCTTCTTCCACCGTCCTTGATGGCTTTTCACTTGCCATTTCTGTTTATCACTAAGTGATGTCTCAGCCTTACTCGTCTCTACATCTAAATGCACCATCTCCACTCTAGAGAACATAGATATAAAATCGGTGTAGAGCATCCAAAATCCTTTGGTGGTAGATGTAAGCCTTTCACGTTCGGCCATTGGGATGGAACTCCAGCTGGAATAAATAGAAGATTTATGATTTAAAGAATAAATAAATAAATAATTTAGTATAATAATTCATAATTTAGATTATTTTTAATAGAGATATATAGAAGATATAAATGTACCTTGCGTGGTCTAGAACAAAATGTGTTATGTGGGTATCTCCAGGCGCTAGCGGCCGCGCCAATCGCACAAAGTACACTGCTCCTTCTATAGTGTCTATCTGAAAAATAAATATATAAACAGTATGGGTTTGTAATATTTTTATATATAGAAATAGCGGCATTGTTTCAAAGTTTAAATTGTCAGTGAATTAAAAAAAAGATTATATAAAGAACTTTATATAGGTAGACTTTATATAGGTAGACTTTATATAGGTAGACTTTATATAGGTAGATACCTATCTATTTGTATGCTGATCACATAGAATGCACGCTTAATCATAGCGTCTTTTAAATTTTCGCTTTTATTTTAAACATACATTCCAAATATGTTTATATTATCAAATATACGTATACATATTACATAGGCAGAGGAGACCTAGTGTTAAGACATTCCGTTCTCCGCTTTCCGTCCAATTTTTGAGTGGGGAATCACCCTTTGTCTACCAGAGAGAGGGAATTAATCCTCCGGGTGAGTATCAAACTTAGAACCATCGTATTTACAGACAAACGGTCAGCCTAACGAGAGATGCGTTAAAATAGAATATATACATGAACTTACTTTCTCTACGTTGTAAAGTCTATAATTCATACCGGACTCTATGCTTTTCACCGAATGCGTGGCTGCCTGTGAAAGAATAATAAAAATTAAAAGAAGTAACCCATCGAATTTAAATTCCATAATTGCTACGTTAGTTAAAATATTGATAGATGATTAAGATAGATTATTATTAAGAAGATATGTAGATTATAACGGTATTTTTTTGACATGGTAAATAATCTTTGCATTATGTGAAGCTGATGCTGATTGAATGCGATGGACTTTGAATAAGTTCAAATCAATTCTGGGGGAACACTTATAATATATATCCATAAACACATACTAGAATATATTCTTGGTAGGCGGTGGGCATAGGTGTCAAATTTTATTAAAAAAAAACGATAAAATATGCAGTATATGCAAAATAAGAATGGATCAATACAATAGTAAAAATTATACTTACATTTGGTAGCCTATACGCAGTCACTATACTCGTCGTTTTCATAATACTATGTAGAGCCGCCGCGTCACTGAAGTCAGTGATGTTTAAGGACTCTGTAATACCTCCAGTTAGATCTGCGAGGCCGTCAAGTAGGTTGCCATATTTGAGTGCCTCGTAGGACCCGTGCATTCTGTAAACATTGCCATCTTTATAATATTATTAAATTTTTTTTATTTTATATATACTAGAGTGTATTATAATTTTATGTACATGGTTCCGTTCCTATTAATCCACACAAAAATGATCGTATAGTTACCGATGCCATTAAATTTAAATAATAAGCACGCGTTAGGTATACTAACTTTTTAAATAATCTTTTCTTCGCTATACCATAAATATTATTATTGTAGAGACAGCTATACTAATGTACTTACTTTGCGTAAGCTTTTTCTAATAGAGCCGGCCAGAGCTGTTCAGAATTACTACAGTGCATGAATGCTAGTTTCCCGTGCACGGTTGGTAGTCGGTCGTCCACTAGCACCTCTACCCACTGCCCGCACCACCAAAGACGAAATCTGAAATATAAAAAAGAAAGTCGTACAGCTTTTTTCAAACAACGATTCATGAATTTAAAAAAACATCCTCTAGTGAAGATTTGATAATTTGATAACATGGGAAGCATCAAGCTGAATGAGGAGAACCTAGTGTGTTTTGTCAGAATGTTATTTTTGTTTGAAACTGTTTTAAAAATATAGTTGAACTAGACTGGGAAAGAAGTGTCAAAAGTGCAAATAATGTCAATTACTACTTTAGCTGCTATACCAGGTTATTAAGACCTGGTGTTTATCTGTATTTTGTCGATTTTATAAAATCAATATTTGACGGAAACGCGTTAAAGGCAGTGCCAGGGCAAGTATAACTGAATCGCACTAGAATGCATTTTGTTACTAGGCCGAATTGATGGGGTACCGCATCCTATCACAGTACGCAAAAATCAGTTAAGTGTTCTAGGTAGGTACTCACCGAAATATACCAGCATAATTAGTATCTATGCGTTGGTCGGCGGGAACCACTCGGTAGAACAGCCCTTTGCAAAGATATAGAACTCCAACGCACGAAAGTAGCCATTTGTCTCCTAGAACAATGGAAAATTTTCTTCGAACCATAAATATTATAAAGCCTTAGGTGACATGCTACAAAATATACGTCATCTACATTTTTAATACCCCTTGTATTCATAATATACTCCTACATGTTTGTTCTTGTTTTAAAGTTAAATATTCCTAATAATTAGCTTGTCTGTTTGTTTGTTTGTCAGTACTTAGAGAGATTTGTCAGAGGCTGTCGTGATGCAATGGGACAGGATCTGACCGCAACTACGGTGATTGTGAGTTCAATTCCCACTAGGCGAATATATTATATTTAAATTATTGTCATTTAAACCCTCTGGCAGGACAAAGCGCTGCTTTAAGCTCCGCCTCTCACATTTGGAAAATTGTAAGGACTTAGTTGGAAAAATAATAGTTTCCTACATATTTATTGCCCATGTGTCTAAATAGGTTGGATTGGAAAAAATATGATAAAAATGCACCTTCTATGATATGCATTAAACACTTATAAGGCGGAATGTGGAAGCAATAGTTTGCCCTTTAAAACAACGTATACTATATTTGTTGAAGGTTGAGGATTTTGAAGGTGACTTATTGCAAAGCCGACATAACTAATAGACAAGTACTTATAGCATGTTTAGTGCTTTTTTTTGGATTTGTTGATCGTAGCGGGAATTGAACTTACACTTTCTGAATATCATTGAAGAGCTCAGAATAATACGTACGTTATGTGCAAACAATAAAGCTATAAACAAGCATATTATATTTTTCGCTTAGCTTGCTAGGCCGCTTGGCGAATACAAATATGTACATATAAATAAAATTCAATTGTCTGCTTGTGATTTCGAAACAATTTTTCAAGTGCATATAGTTATTTATTTACACGTTACAATATATAATTTTATTTTTGTCTGTCTGTCCGTCTTTTATTATGTCCGGCCTAATCAATACAACTGAACCGTTTTTTATGGTACTTTTACTGAATTATTGAGGAGGCTCCAGGCTTGTTCTCGATCAAATCTTAAAACAATATCTTCCGACTAGACGAAGTATTTCATATAAAATGTTAATTTTAATTTGTATACATATATTTTATCATTAGATTTCATAAAAAAAAAGTGTTTTGAAATGAAAAAGTAAAAAGACTTGACGTGAACGTATTATATATATGAGTATGTAACATATACAATGTTATTATACAATACCGTTACGTCTCCCTTCACACGCCTTACTTCAATAAGTATGATCGATGGCACTCCAAGAAAGCAATTGCACTTATTAATTAATGCAATTATTTATATTTGGATTTCATACAAAAATGTTGTAAAATATTTTATATTTACTTATTAGTTTATATATTTATTTAATAGTGTACGACGGTTTTTGAGTTCTATATAGAATTCACAAATAATATGTCATGTTTTTATAACTTGTTTTGAACTGTTATTCCGCACTATGGAGACTTGAACCCGCTCGCTCCTTTTGGCTATAGTCAGAGAGCTCTGACCGCTGAGCTATACGTCATTAAGCTACGTCGCAAATGTTATTAGCTCTTATTATAACCTAGTTCTTGTTATTTTTAAATATATACATATTTCACGTATAAAAATCTCAAAGTGTTGTATTTTAAGGAAGTGACGCTAGCTTTCCTAGCGTAATAATACGTACGTTATGTGCTAACAATAAAAAAAATATCTGGTCACTAGACAAAAGACAAAATCAATAATTCGCGGCTTTGACTGTTATACCTAAATGATTTATAGTAACATTCACAATGCTTATAAAATAACAATCAGTTAATATATATCTTATTAAAGCTTTTTGATAAAGTATTGATTAAAAATAAAATAACTTGGATTGTACCTGCAGTAGTCACAAGAAACATAACAATTAAAATGTAATTCTAATATTATACATAATAAATATGATTCATTCGCCTTAGCATAAATGTCACTGAAATTTATAAAACACAAAAAGAAGATGAATCTATTACTAAGAAACTCGAAAACTTTAAGAACTTTTAAAAGTTAAAAGGGGTAAAACCCCTTAATAAATTACAATTGTAAATTTAATATATATCTCGCTGTCCGTACAGTGTAATATATCATAGAGTATACAGCTTTATAATAGGTAAATTGTTGTATGCTTGTAATAAACTTACTAACTACTACTAACTTACCGAGTCTGCCGGTCACCACGTCGAAGCTGTCGTTGTTGTCGAGTATGAACTTCGGGTTGGCGTACAATTCCTGTAAACAATCGCGAAACTTGTTAGACACGCGACCCAGTTAGATATTTCGGAATTTGAAAGCATTGACGCATAGCTTTTTTTTTAAGAATTTGAATTTGAATTTGAATTTGAAATTCATAGTAATCTATTAATGTAAATTTTGTATGTTGAAATATCTGTCCGTGTATCTTGGTAACTATTGCAAATTATATTTTAAGTTAAAAAAAAATATTTTATTACATTATTGCAGAAAAATGCTTGTTTTTTTTCGTTCGCTCGATCAATAATAAGTAAGCATCATCATGTACCCGGATGTTCACCCGTTTTTATAATTTTGAGCTTATTGGTCGTAGCTTGTTGTATAGCTTTTCAAATATATATATATATATATATATATATATATATATATATATATATATATATATACATATATATATATATATATATATAGATATATATATATATATATATATATATATATATATATATAACTTCCATATTTTGTTGGTAGATGAAGAAATACCTATTTCACAATGCTTTATACGGAACAAGCGTAGGCTTGGTGTTGGAACTGAACAATTTTTTTCGAATAACATTTTTTATATTATAATTTAATTGTATTTCAACGTTACTTTTCTTGTCTTTCTTTTTTCAGATTATATAAATTAAATATTGAGCAACATAGTGGTATTATACAATAATTTGCAAGCCCTTACGATGTAGAAATACCTATTTCACAATGCTTTATACGGAACAAGCGTAGGCTTGGTGTTGGAACTGAACAATTTTTTTCGAATAACATTTTTTATATTCTAATTTAAGTGTATTTCAACGTTACTTTCTTGTCTTTCTTTTTTCAGATTATATAAATTAAATATTGAGCAACATAGTGGTATTATACAATAATTTGCAAGCCCTTACGATGTAGAAATACCTATTTCACAATGCTTTATACGGAACAAGCGTAGGCTTGGTGTTGGAACTGAACAATTTTTTTCGAATAACATTTTTTATATTATAATTTAATTGTATTTCAACGTTACTTTTCTTGTCTTTCTTTTTTCAGATTATATAAATTAAATATTGAGCAACATAGTGGTATTATACAATAATTTGCAAGCCCTTACGATGTACGTCAGTACAATCCTCACTCGTTAATTAATAATATTAAAAAAAAAATAACTTTTATTGTATTCTTCTTGTTAGATAAAATACAATATGGTGCTATTATCCTCTTGTCATTTAACTCCGCAAATAGCCGTGATAAAAAAAAATTGCGTCACGCGTTATCCCTAACGAGATAGTCGGCGTGTCCCTATCTGGAGAGTAAAACGCTACGGCCTCTACTAGCCTACCTCTTCCGCTTCCTCCACTGTCACCAATTCTCTTCATATACTCTGGTGGGTTCTCATGTCATTTACGTGACCGTCCAGTATCATCGACATTTTGTTCTCGAAGGTTGGCCAAGCTTCCCACTCCTTTTCTAGCCAACTATTCAGCATATTTTTATAGATAAAATTATCATATAAAACACATGCATAAAGTTGTTACACATAGGTCTTAGTAGGCAGCAGACGACCTTGCGGAGCAGGTCGCGGGTGCGGAGCAAGCACTGTTATGTTATACCACCTTAGCTCTGACGTCAAAACTCGGTTAGACGCCGTATATTAGTTGAAAATAAAAATATTAACATAATATATAAACATAAATGATATAATAAAGAAAATTACTATACTTTCGAAATAATTTAAAACATACACCAACAAATAAAGTCATAAAAACAATATAAGAAGTTTGTCGTGGCGTATGTACCTACTCGAACGTGTTATTTAATTAGTTTTTTTTCTAATATATTAAAATAGGGGCAATTTTTGTTTTTAAATTATTTCATATATGTAAATAATAATACTTTTGGTATGATATTTGTAACAACTCTATGCAACGCGAGCGGCTCTATCACGAAAGCTAAGCGAGGCCTTGAACACATTCAATCACGTAAAATATAAAAAGGCAATTTCGGCAATGCCTAAACCTACCATCTACTAATACTATACTATATAAAATAATATTTTAAATGTCCTTACTTTCCAGTTCCATCGTCAGATCTTTATCACCAGAAAAATGCAATGTAGTGTCTATGAAATATATCAAGAAGAATCTAGTGTGCCTAAGTCTTGAAACTGATAGGCATCCCAGGGTTTCGTCTACCACCGTAAGGCTCCATCATGATGACCATCTCGATGGTTCCATAAAATTTTCTTGTTACCTTATAATATATTTGCGAAATTGCGCTATGATAAAAGAACTGCATATAGGGACTATAGATAATAAAAATCAATAAGAAGACATTTTTCAAGCTTTTTCCACGCGCATTTGTTACATTTTCTTAATAAAATAGAGTATAAATGAGGAAATTTTATCGAAACATCATATAGTACACTATAATAGGTGTTTTTATTGTACTTCACTGTTGTTTCTTACCACAAGTAGTCGGGCAGAATTTTAAAGAAGCGCTTGGTAGCGCTACGTTGTTATAACGGTAATGCTTGCGTTCTTAACGTGCTCTTTCCTTTTCTAAAACGTGTCTGGAATTAACTTTATTTTAATGCTTATAAATCAAATACATAGGTATTTTAATAGCTTTTTTAAGGTGACAATAATAAATAATAAATAACAGCTTCACGCCGTTTCCCGCATATAGCAAAGTAGACAGGAAGAACCTAGTATTGAGACACTCTATTCTCTACTTCATGACCAATTTTATAGCGGAACTCAATGCCGCGTTAATGCCGTTTATATTATATTAGTTCCTATGTTAAATAATCACATTTACAGCTATAATCAATGATATATATATATATATATATATATATATATATATATATATATATATATATATATATATATATATATATATATATATATATATATATATATATATATATATATATATATATATATATATATTTATATATATATGTATCGTACAATTTAGAATAATTTAAATTAAATAGTTGATTGCTTTGGTTATCATAATAAGTAAATATAAAAATTAAACGTAGTTCTAGCTGTACAAAAAGATCTACATTAAAAAAAAATTATCATATAAATTAATAAATTATTCGCATATAACCCTTGTATATTTATGATTATTCAGATGAAAAGAAAGGTGAAAGTAATTTGGTGGGTACTAGCCTACATACGACTTGACTAAGCCCATTTACATACAATTTTGGTACTTACCTCAATCGTCATGCAGATTACACATGTGTATAAATTTTAAGAGATAATAAGAGATGGCTGCAAAGCCATAAGATCGCCTTTTGTATATTACTATTTTTTTTTCTTCTTACATTGTATTTATGGTAGTATTGTACAAATAAAGAAATAATTAAGTAAACATGGAGAATTTCGTTATTAAGTTGTTCTCCATTTTCGTGATATTTAAAAACATGGCTTAGTTAATAGATAACTATAATATATAATGGGAACTAAACGCAACAGCTTCTTTACCAGGCCGATTACCGCTTTCCACCTGCGCCACGATGACGTCATTGTACGTATAGAGTTCAATAAATCAATGATCGATAGTATTCATTTGCATTGTAATGCGAATCGATTTATAGTGGTTTTTGTTTGACAACGTATCAAATAGTGTTATGCAAAGTCATCTTACACTGTTAATTTTTCCAAATATTTTAAACCATTGACAGCTACCGATGTTTTTTTATAGGAGTTTTTTTTTAAAGTGTCTATTTATTTAGCAACAAACACTGGACTCTAGAATACATATAGACATTATAACATAAGATAAAGATATAATTTTTTTATTATATACTAAAAAGTTGTATTTTATATCGATATACATATATAAATATATGTGTATCAGCTTAATTTTTAATATATGATAATGATGTAACTATTAGGAAAAAGGCTTTATCACTTACTTTAGCTCTTTTCCATTCAAAAGTGAACGGTGGCACCTGGTGGTAGAACACGGAAGGTTGCACTGCAGGGAAATCTGGGTCTTCCCAAAGTTCATGCCTTTGGAGACAGCCTGCTTTGATGCGTTCGTACTCAGTCATTCTGTAACAACCGTGTAGACTAGAGTACTAGAGACTAGAGAAGAGACCTATATATAATGCTTGTTAAATGGCTATGTATGTGAAGAGAAAGAAATTAAAGAATATTTATTATAATACATGTACAAAGTTATATCTAAATTTACATATTAAGAGTGAAACACAATAATATATATATATATATATATATATATATATATATATATATATATATATATATATATATATATATATATACATATATATATATATATATATATATATTGAATATATATATATATATATATCTATATATATATATATATATATATATATATATATATATATATATATATATATATATTATATATACATATATGTATACAGAGAGAGAGAGAGAGATAATAATCTTTAACATATTATTACAAGGATCTAATTCTTAAGACTTGAGTGCTATGCCAGAACACGTATAACAATTCTAAACAACTTTAAAGTGGAGACCGTAGTGTTGTGCCCCTAAATGTCTATAAAGGAGATCTTTCACTAATAACAGTTGATATTGTAAACAATAAATTTTAATAGCTTAATGAGTTACTGACATTGGTGAAGTATAAAAAAATGCTCGGCATTCATTCACAAGAAATTCCATTGTAGAACAAAACAATTGATAGAATACCATTGAGCGAAGGAGAAAACTGAAATCGCATTCACCATTTATGCACTCATAATATAAATAATTCACTATAATTTACTGAAATTGTAAACAAAGACAATTTGTACTGAAATATATAGCTAAGTACTCGGTTTTGTAATCTTTACACATCTCTCGTATTCCATGTTGCTGGTATTGCGGACTTTTTTGCTGACTGCGCCACGTTGGCTTTATGTGTTTATGTATTTATATTTATATATAACAAAGAAAAATGCTTCAGATATGGCATATAATTAGATGTAAAATATAATATACAATAATAGCATGTACAGTTGTTATTCGATTAGAATCAAAATAACATTGTATTTCCAATACCGTGTCTACATGTAAAAGACTTAAACGCGCTCATCTCATTATTATTCAATAGAATAATTATATTTTTTTTTTGTCACTGGGAAATGCTTTTACGCAGATCATCCAGAAATATCTCCTACAAATATACATATTACACAATATGTTTTTTTTTAAATATACATATTACACAATTAACGCAGTCAATGCCAGTGGCAGTTGAAACCAAGAGCATCACATTCACGCTGATTTGACTCGTTAAGTATGGACTAAATATAATATAATAAATAATAATCAAATCTATACTAACAATATGTAGCTGACGAGTTTGTTTAGTTGGACGTACTAATATTAGGAACTACAAGTTCAAGTTTCAAAAAGTTGAAAAAGTTCAATTTTTTACAAATTTTCAAACACTTTATCCATAAAGAAATATAGGAGGTGGACTCGAGACATTGTAACTACTAGTACTTACTTATTACATTCATACGATAAATAAAACTAATGTGTTAACTTATTCACAACTTACAAATTTAACTAGTATGAAATAGCTTAACGCTGTATCCCGCATATAGCAGGTTTTTTTTTTTTTTTATATATTTGCATATAGCAGGGTAGGCAGAGAGAGCCGGGGAACATTACGTTTCCGACTCTCCGTCCTATTTTTGCGACATACATGTTGAATGGCGGAACTCAACGCCGCGCTTCTTGCCTGGGCGGGAAGATGAATGTAATATATAATGTCATTCCCCCACTTGAAGATCGAACTGACAACTGTAGCGTATACAGTCAGATGAAATTTCATATATTGAAATTATTTATAACACTAGTGGCCTTAGATATATATCTATTGAATATATAGTGATATAGTGAATATATATTATATTTTAAATTATTACAATAAAAATTTTTCTATCCCTATATTTTTTACTTATAATTAACAATTATTAATTGTACTAGCTCTTTGATGATATTATGAGTGGTTGGTAAAGCTTGAGAATAAACTTCTAACAGGTTTGTCCTTGAAAACTTGATTAAGAAAGAAAGTTGACGCTATGTCGAAGCGTAGGCAAGAAACATAAGAGTCGACGTGCATTTACTACTGGCAAGACAAATGGCCAAAGATTAGAATTAAAAAGTATTTCATTATAATTTAATATAATATATTTAATATTAGTTAATTTAATATAATATTTTTAATTAATAGCAAAACAGTATAGAATCATCTTAATTTCTTTTGTCTGTTATTACAGTATGTTTAAAGAGTATTAACATAATTATATATAGTAAATGAGTCCGTCGTGACACAACATCTGACTGTGGGTTCGATTCCCTGCTGGCAGAAATGAAGTATTTTCATTTGTCGCTCTGATATCAAGACAAAGATCGTCTATGAGGTTACCTGTTAATATTATATTTTATTATATTAACCGCTCGTAGCGCACAGGCACCATGTAGCGACTATTTCCACGCCAATGAGTGGACAGCTGAGCATGTGGGTCGATCGATGTTCTATATTATGGAATGCACTTGCTTACGACACGGCGACTTTAAATATTTAGTATTTCTTAGACAAAATAGTGTAAACAAAATTATAAGGGAAAATAATAAATATAATAGGGGAGGTCTACATTTTATATAAAATAATATTTATTGTAATAAATTAGATAATATTGTGGTTTATATGCACAGTAAACGCAATTGTGGTGTATGTATATTTAATAAAATTATATATATATATATATATATATATATATATATATATATATATATATATATATATATATATATATATATATATATATATATATATATATATATATATATAATATATATATATATATATATATATGTTTAAATGTTTGAATTGGCACACTACCGGATGTACAGACTACATGTGCTTGACGTGACTCCATTAACTTAATACACAAACATCGAAAAATTTCACATTAATTAGCAAATTTCTAAAAATTTACCATAATTCGCTTACCTGATCTGATTTTGTAATATTACCTGCATGTTGGGACCATAGTGGTTAGGTTAGGTTTTGGACCTGATTTGCATTTGAAATGGGCAAAAAACTTCTATATCAGCATAAATAAAATAACTATATAAAATTTGTTTTGTTAAGAATTCTTTAAGAATATAAAACCTGTCTAATAAATTATAGTGACATCAGAAGTCATTCATCGGATAAAGATAGGATAACTTTAATAAATATATATATATATATATATATATATATATATATATATATATATATATATATATATATATATATATATATATATATATATATATATATATATATATATATAAATAAGTATATACAAGATAGTAATAAAACTCGTTTACCAGCTTTCTATTTCACATTTAATTTAGGCAAAGTACAAACTTATCGAAGTGAAGGTGTATACTTAAAGCTTATGAAACGAGATAACTAAGAATTATTATCAAATATTATCGACATATCACGTGTTGTGTGGCGGAACTCAACGCCGTGTGCCCGCCTTGTTTACAAGGGTCGAGAAATTGAAATAATAAACTGTAATCCTATCTCCGGATGGAGATCCAAACACTCAGATACCATGACATACAAACATGCAAATACAAAGATATCCCATGTATGCATTCATTAATCATTAAAAACCAGTAGTATGGGTTATGCTCCAAAAATCATCATCAAAAGAGAAACTTCGTATTTTATATTCACTTTTGTTTATTTAAAAAAAAATGTAAATTATGTTATATTAAAATAAGTTATTTGCTAAATATTTTTAAAGTAAGTTAGTTATTCTGAAAGGTAATAAAATATTTTTGTATTACAAAAATACTTGGGTGACTACGGATAGTATATGTTTTTATAGGACAAAAAAAAGCTTATCATTGAAGAATTGCAAGCGGAGGCATGCATCGTAAATAAACTAAAACCAAACCAAACATTACAATAATGGATTTGTGTAATTTTTCAAACTTTGCGCCGTTTAGACGAATGAGGCCGGAAAATAGTGACGCTAGAAATTATCTGATCGCAATAGTATTTTGTGCTAAAGCTTTTCCATACAAAAATGGAATCAAACAACTTAAATTCTAATCAATATTTTGTAAGAAAGCTTTTAAAGATTATACATTACGTCACTCACCTTAGTCAGTATTATACATTGTCTAAAACACTACACTTAGCACCGTAAAGCACTCATGCGCACGTCGCAATGTTAACAGGTAACTGGTTTCCGATGAACTTCTCGAAGTGGTCTCCCCTCTCTCTTATAAGGTAGCGGCTGCATGAATATGATAGGAGCGGAAATACTATTTATTTTTTTTTCGGAATATACAAGATTCTTGATTAAAGAAACGCGCTTATCTTAGGAACTACTGATGTTAATTTAAAAATTATTTTTGGATTGTATATTTGATTGTATTTATCGAGAAAGTTAAAAAGTTATATACATACAAAGTTACCAAGGACATAAATTAATGTGTAGCCATTTTCATTTTGAACTCGGAGACGAAGATATAAAGAAAAAACGTTTTTCCATATATTATATTATTTGCTTTTAATTTCCACTAATAATTTAAACGTTTTCGTTTGTTCGCTAAAAAATAGTGAATATTGAAAATATATATTGTAACATTTTATATAAATGTAGTACAGTACAAAACCAAAATACAAAAATACAAAAAATAGAAATCGCCTCCGCTTCTACTCTAGATGGTACATATTAATAATGGTAAAACTGGAGGTATGGCGATGTTTGAACGACATAAGCCTTTGGCACCGGTTGTTTACAGTCAACCACCCTGTAACTTTCTCGCTCGCTATTGAACCACTAAAACAATAGTCTCCAAGTCTAGACAGTTTTCACAATTTCCACATACAAATGTATGTTTCATTGACAATATGTTAATAAATAAAGTGAAGTTCAAGTATATATGTGTTTATTGTTTACAATTGAGCCCATAATAGCTCAATGATACATTTGACTGTAAGCGACATAGTTGGTAGTTCGATTATTTTTAAATTATTTTCCTTAATATATAAACTTCTTGCTTAAAGTGGGTAAGTGCCTTACCACTGAGTTCTCTTTGCCTGCTTTGCTATGCGGGAGAGAATGTGGAGCTGCCTCTTTCTATATATAGTGATTATATAATAATAATTAAAGATAGTCATAAGTCACAGGTTTGATATTGTTTAGAGTAAAAGATTATATTTTAATATATTTTTAAAATTATGTAATACTATTGAAAAATATTGACTTAATTAATACGTAAATAATTATGAG